>CABFVX010002338.1:30965-66514 GCA_902151425.1 Timema shepardi | reverse complement strand
GGAGAATGGAGGAGATGCTGACTATTTTAATGGGGTCAGACCAAGGGACAGGGGGATGAAGGGAGGGAGAGGGATAGTTGAGCCAGGACAGGATAGAGAAGACACGACTAAGGTGGTATGACCATGTCAGGAGAATGGAGGAGACGCTGACTATTTTAATGGGGTCAGACCAAGGGACAGGGGGATGAAGGGAGGGAGAGGGATAGTTGAGCCAGGACAGGATAGAGAAGACACTACTAACGTGGTATGACCATGTCAGGAGAATGGAGGAGATGCTGACTATTTTAATGGGGTCAGACCTAGGGACAGGGGGATGAAGGGAGTGAGAGGGATAGTTGAGTCAGGACAGGATAGAGAAGACACGACTAAGGTGGTATGACCATGTCAGGAGAATGGAGGAGATGCTGACTATTTTAATGGGGGCAGACCTAGGGACAGGGGGATGTAAGGGAGGGAGAGGGATAGTTGAGCCAGGACAGGATAGAGAAGACACGACTAAGGTGGTATGACCATGTCAGGAGAATGGAGGAGATGCTGACTATTTTAATGGGGTCAGACCTAGGGACAGGGGGATGAAGGGAGGGAGAGGAGTGTGGAGGAGAGAGGAGAAGTCTGGGTCATTGTGGAGGAAGAAAGGTGGTGGGGGGAGAAGATAGGTTGGAGAGGCTTATGTTCCAAACAGACTCAGTCATTGGCTAGAAGCTGTTCATGATGATAATGATTAAGATGAAGAAGAATAACTTAGTTAGATTTCACCAAGAAATTATTATATTTGTAATATAGAATCTTGTAAATTATATTTAATGCTTCAAGTTCTTTAGCAATGTAATGTGACTTTCCCCCCCCCCCAAAAGCTCAACTAATTTTAAATATCAAATATTTGATTAAGCTTTGGGAATGTTTCATATTATTCTAGATGACTTTGCCTCAAATTTAAAAAGTGAACTCTGCACGTTCCTTTTAACTGCATATCATTTTGATTGTTTCACTCTATAGACTGTACTTCATAGATAGCTGGATGATTTGGGCCATGGCTTTTTAGTTGTGAAAATTATGAAAAATATAGAAATTTGCCCTCTTTTGCTGAAATTTTTAAAAATAATTTGTATATGTTTTGTGTTACACTAGATTTTCAAGGTTGATGAATCTCTACATAAGTGAACTGAGTTAATATTTTGTAAAGATTCAATCAATTTCAATGATTTTATTAAATATTTATTATTGTCATTTTAATATTATGTTATTCTTCAGCTCCTACAAAGGATGGTGAAGCTGGTTTTACTCCTATCAACACACTGGATAAGATGCTCAAGATGCATAACATTGTATACAAGGATTGGACTTCTGAGCTGTAAGTATAAAGACCAGACATGTTTTAAATCCTGATAAGGAAATGTTCACCAAGCATATAAACCTAACGGGTAGTAAGATGCGATGCTAAAACAAAAGGTTCACTCTTAATTGCATGGATCAATAATATTTTTGTTTCTTTAATGATCAGGTGCCATAAAAAGTTGTATTTTATTATTGTGTGTTCACATATTATCAACATATAGCCATAAAGTAGAGCTGGGATGCTAGAATTTTCGATTCATTGAATTATATTGTATTCAAGAGATTTAATATTCATCAAAATCTCAATAGAGTATCTCGAATATTAAGCTTGTGTGGACCTTAATAATTTTGAATTTAAATAAGTCCAAGTTCAGATTTGATGGGCCTAGATCAAAATTTGAATCTATAATCCACACTTGCTTAAACAATCACATAATCAGACCATAAACAATTTGGCTAGTAGAGTTCAGCTCGGCTGAATTACAGGCTGTAAAGGAATCACATGGGTTGACATTTGTTTGTGACACAGAATATATTTTATTAAAAAAAATAAAGAAGCCAGTAAATATTAATCAACCTTTGCACTGTTATTGAATAAGTGGTGTTATCTTTATTTGATGTTTTACCTTTTGAGATTAGTCCAATTGATTTTTTTTTTGGGAAGTGGCGATCCACTTTCTTAAGAGGTTACAAAGGGAGTAACACAGGCTACTTTTGTTAACTACCAGGGGCATACTAACTACCAATTAATGTCACATAATATTGGAACACCAACAAACTTGTCCTTTTCCTATCATGCCACGATACAATAAATGGCTCTTTCCTTCCCTTAAACAAATTTTGTTTGGATGTGTACCTTTACATGAAGTATTAAGTGCACACAATTATATTTTACTCAAGAAACAATAAAGTATTTCAAAAGTAGTTAATAACAGAGGACAATAGTAAATGACAGTCCTCATCTTAAAAGATTCATATTGTGAGTGAACTCAAAAATAACCTCTCTTATGGGCTGGGGTTTGATTTCTGAACAGGTTCTGTGGTTTGATTTAATCAATTTTATAGTCTCTTATTTCTTTTAAATTGCATTAATGCATAATATGTCACATTATAAAAATGATAAAATTGTATCAAACGAAGCACAGATACAAGTAAAAAACACTAACAAATAATTAAAAACAGTCATATACCTTAATACCATATCGTATCAAAATATTGAGTTACTATTTATTCTTAGCAACACGTCTTACTCCCGTTCGGGTTATTTGCTTATGAACTAATAGCGCTAATGATTTTAAGGATTAGAAAGGATATATTTAGAGGTAGTGTACCCACATTTGTGTGGAGGGAAAGGGGAAAACCATTTTGGACAAACCACCCTCAGTACACTTGATTAAGATTTTAACCTCGATCTCCCCGTCATTGACAGTTTAGTCTACTGCAAGAGTAGCGTGTTAGACCATGTGCTCACCGGAGCTTGTGAAATATTGAAGTATTTGAACATGGGTGTTAGTGCTTTTTACTAGAGGTGTACTTATTCAGTAAAACCGGTTACTGATTGTTTAAAATAACCATTCATGTTATGAATATTTACGCCGATTAATCTCAATTATCAAATACATATTAATAACTATTGGGAAATTTGCTTAATAAAATGATAACAATTAATTAAATTAATACAAAAAGATTTTAGTTATGTACAAAAAGATATTTTATGCATAATCGGCAAAAGTTTGACCTAGATTGTTAGTTTTATCAACAGTATGGACATATATTTCTTTATCTGGTAATCTTTGCATAGTCCGCAACCCAGATGAAGTGTGTATGTGTGTTTTTTGTAATTTAGATCACTAAACTCCAGCTAGAAAACTTTGATTTAAATTCTACTTAAAAAAAACAACGATTAATTGACATAATAATCACCGATCACAATTAATTGCTGATGCACTAATAATTGCCCGATAACGATTCATCGGTACACCCCTACTTTTTACTTTAATTTGTGCTTCGTTTTCTACAGCTAGTATCATTTATCTAATGACAGTTTACTCTTTATGAAATAGTTAACAACTTGTTAATTGTCAGCCTCAACAAATGGGACAGACTACGAAAGGATCAAGATGCGGCCATCAAGAGTCACGAGACAAGTCTCAGCACTTTCTCAAGTGCAAGTCAACATTTGGTAGAAGACACTCTTGCCGAGCGGCTGGGCAAGTATGCCTCACTGAGTGGTGCAGAAGTCCCAGAAATTGTGGAAGAAAAGCTTCCAGAGCTAACCTCGTCTATGCAGGTTGATAATATTGCTATATTAATGAATAATCTTTGGTTAAATGAATCATATGACTGTGGTAACTTATATTGTTTTATGCTTTGGCTACTTTTGAATTGTTTAGTTTTGACATTTTATCATTGAATAACGTATTATTGTGGTGTATTTTCAGAGAGAAATAGAAAATGCATTAATGCCAAGACCTTCAACTGAGGTGCTGGTACGATCGTTTGGTTTGGAGATTAAGAGACATGATATGCACACATTGGCAGGCCTCAATTGGCTCAATGATGAGGTAACTTGTCCTGTATGTTCTTCAGGAGTGTCTTAAAAAGATTAAGTTGAAATTAGGTTTGTGCTAAGTATATTTTTTTTCAATTCAGAGCCAACTAAAGTCGAACACATAAAATGTCTTGAAGCTGAATTGAAGTTAGGATTGTTCGTTTTAGTTGCTTTACTAATGAGAAAATGTTTCATTGAACAATTGTTTGTAATATTTTATTCTACTCTGATAAATCAACTTACTATTATTACATTATGCAAATCGATTACCCACTCATATTTTCTCATGTGAATATTATATTATTATATACCTAGCAGTTTGAAATTCCCACTAATTGAACATAAATTGAGTATGTTTTCTATCAATAAATCTTACTGGTTAAACTTTATAGCCTAACGGTCAAAGCTGGAATTTTAAACCAAAAATGTTTTTCTGAACCTAGGTCGAAGTTTTGCGGCGCCCCTAATAAACATAAGCCCAACCAAACCTCATTAATTTTAGAAATGACTTACTACTTGAGAAATGTAACATTACACACTAAGTGTGATTCTTTTTTGATACAAGATAAAACTTGGTAGAAGAGTACATATTAGCACTATACAACAATACAACTTAAAAGGGGGAAGCCAACACCAAACGTAGATACAAATGGCATTATTATATTAAAATACCGGGAATTTAATCAGTTAATATAGAAACTATGGTTTCTTAAAAAAATCTGCAAATACTAGCGGTATTGCACAGCCATATATTCTAGAGTTGGGTTGAATTCACTATTTAACGAATCTAAATCTTTATTTAACTTTCGAATCTTGAATCTGAATCTTGGAAAAATTATGAACCTCATAGGAGATAGAAATAAAATAGAATACATAATTATAAATTATAATCAATTCATTATAACATTCATACATTCAGTTAAGTGTTAAAACTAATGGTCTGAGACCTGCTTGTTGAATTTGTCCTATACATATGTGGGCTCTGAACCACCAATAAGTAGTATTAGAGCTCTGAAACAAATTTCAATTGAACAATTTAAAAAAGTATATTTTTTAAAGGATTTGAGTCTTGAATCCTCAAAACTCGAATATCCTTAGGTATTTGTGGGCTCAAGGACTCGAGGCTCCCATCCCTAATATATTCAAAACAATGCTTTATATAAAGATCCAAGTTTGATTGTCAACGTCACCACAGAATGCACTTGACAGATTAGCCCTTAATTTGAAAATAACAACACAACCATTAAAACTTTTAGTTAAAAAGTTTTACATTGTGAGACAGCCAAGAAGCTGCTATTTAACTGATTGATCTTACATTATTTTTATGCCATTAAGTAATAAAATATCAAATTTGACAGTCCAGTTCATTTTTCTTTTTTACTTATTCCAATTATTGTATGTATTTTGTCCTTTTTTTTAGCACCACATCCTACTACCCATTTGGGTTCTCTGCCTATGCATTAATTGAACTAATGTGCTAATGATTAGGAAGATTTAATTGAAGGAAGTCCACCCACATTTGTGTGGCAAGAGATTTGAAAAACCATTTAGGATAAACCAACCTCAGTACACCCGACTGGGATCAAACCTCATTCTCTCCTTCTTCGGCAGTCTAGTCTAACACAAGAGTAGAGGGTTAAACCATGCAGTCACAAAGCGGGTTTGGTTTTTGTTCAGACTTAAATTTATTTTCCTAACCAACTTGTTACTAATATTTGTTGTTTGGTGTTATTTCAGATAATCAACTTCTATATGAATTTAATTATTGAAAGGGGTAAAATGGACAACTACCCTAACGTCTACGCGATGAACACATTTTTCTATCCCAAGCTAATTACCTCAGGCTATGCAACACTCAAACGTTGGACCAGAAAAGTAATAACATTTTTTTTACACCAATTATACAAATCATTTCATTCTCATTCAATACTTGACCAATTTAAAAAAAAAAAATCAAGAACCAACAGGATTTATCATGGTGCTAGGAGTGTACTCTGACTCGGAGAAAGCGTTTCATTTTTGCTTATTTACAAGGGGTGTGCCAAGTGCACTTTTTCAATTTGAAACGAAGTTGAATCAAATATTATGAAATATTCCCAAAGTCGAATCAAAGTCAAAATGTTTGATGTTGAGAAAAAATAACTATATGTTACGTAACTATATAAATATAAGTGTTAAATATAATTCACAAAATGCTATATTGCAAACATTATATTTGTAAGAAAGTACAGGAAAAAAGAATGAAAAACATATAAAAGGGAACAAACACAATATGGCGTTTACAATGAAAGAAGAACAGTGTTTACACTTTAAGTTGCTACCACTGCTAATAGCTGCCTCTTGGAGAAAATTGATAGTTACCGCCTAATCCCTTGACATAGGTTTCATCCTACTGGAATTTGTTAGGATGGAGTGTGAAACATGCAACACAACTTACTTAAAGAGGAAACCAAAAAGTAAAAGGGAGAGAAAGGAGATTGGTAAAGAATGATAAGAATTAGATAGGAACATGTAAAGCAACGACTAACATAAAGGACAAACACAACAAATGGGCATTGGCTGTGAATATATAATATATCAAGAAATATATCTAATTCTTATGATATGTTGATTACTGAGATTTGAACAGGAACTATGTTCGACTCTTGCGGAATGTTCATTTACATTTTATCACTCTGGATTGTATTGTTTTACTTTTCCAATTGCTTCAATACTTTATTTTTTTAAATATCAACAACTCGTAATCAAAACCATTTAAAACTCGACAGTGGTTACAAAGTGGTCAGAATACCTGAATTGATTATACTACGTAGAACTAATTGGACAATTTTATCAGCCATCTCTCTGTCCAGTGGTAGCAATGTAAAGTGTGAACTGTGTTCTCCTTAAAAGTGGTATTCCCCCCACCCCCACCTCTTTTTATGTTTTTTATCGACCTTTCCTTTACCTTTATTCCATATATATATAATAAACTACCATAAAAAAAGTGAAAAGAGGATTTCCTTTAAGAGATGTTATAAAATCTGCAATTTGTTTTATTTATTTTGAGTTTATTAGAATTTTTACTTTTGATTCTCAGTTTTTAAAAGCTTTTAGTTGGTTTATTAAATATTTACAAGACTGTTCTCAATAGGAAAGTTTCAGAAGCGAGCATGTGTTGTAATGGTGTAATCTACGTTTTGCATTGAGGGAACAGTAGGGTATCAGGCACTTTCTATTTTCTATAACAACAATTATTACTAATTTTAATATACAAAATAAATTTAATGTTATATTTAGCAAAACTCAAGAGTTAAGTTGTTAAAGACTTTTGATTGCATGTGCATTTTTAAATTTCCATTTGTATTTTGTGTGTTTGATTTAGTCGTTTGCATTCATTAAGAGTTTTTGTTTAAATCCCAAGGTAAGTTTTTATAAACTTAACTTTTTTTTAAAAGTAATTCTTAGGTCATTTTATGATAATTTTTATCTCAATAAAGTCCAGGCCTTGCTAATTATTATGTTTTCTTTACAGGTAGACATTTTTTCCCAAGACTTAGTGATAGCTCCAATCCACATGAATGTGCATTGGTGTCTTGCAGTGATGAATATGAAAACGAAGAATATCACTTACTATGACAGTATGGGTGCTCCCAACAATCGTTGTCTCAATGTAAGTACCTGAACTATAGCTTGCAAGTAATACCTTACTAATACTCACTTAGGCCTTGTATAGTTTTTCTAATTTGACAAGGTAAATATTTGAAGCCCTTACATGTGGTGGTTAGTCGGAAACTTCGCAGAAATATTTTAAGAACAACATTTTGTTTATCCTTTTCTCTCTTTCTTTCCTATATATTTTCATTATTTCATGTTTACAATAGTTCAAAATGGAGACTAATGTTTCCTTTGGAGTAATATTATTGTTTATAAAGCTTATTATGTTTAAAATTTTATTTTAAACGTTTAATAATCATAGGGAGTAGAACAAAATATGATTGAGTAGAAAAATATAAATCTTAAAACAATACAGTTTTTTTAGCAACTTGGAACCAGTTTTATTGGTTTAGAACTACTTTATACTATGCATGATTATCTTCTTGTAAAGTTTAAAAATAATAATTTTATTTAATTTAAATAATAAACTACTTTATACTATGCATAATTATCTTCTTGTAAAGTTTAAAAATAATAATTTTATTTAATTTAAATAATATAAAAGTATGTTTTTTACAGGCTTTGTTGAATTACTTAAAAGAGGAAAGTATGGACAAGAAAAAACGTCCATTTGATGCAACAGGCTGGACCTTGGTTAATGCACAGGTAGATATAATCTAGCAAAATATGAAAGAGATGGCTAATTTTAATCTTTGAACCATATAGAAGTTTTGAAGGGGTAAATGTTTAACAACTTTCAATTTAAAAAAATATTCTTGCTTAGCCTATATAATGATCAAGTGGTGGTGGTTAAATTACCTGTGTATTGTAACATATCTCTATAAGGAAAACCTCTTGTTATGAGGTGATTGTATTATATTTGGAAGAAGGTATAGGAAAGGTGGATAGAAACATATAAAAGGGATGAACAAAATGTCTTTTATAATGAAAAGAAGAACACAGTTCACACTTTATATCACTGCCATTGGACGAAGAGGTAATGGTTGCCTCTTTGTCAAATGGTGGCATTGTAAAGTTTGAACTGTGTTCTTTTTATTTTAAAAGCCATATTTTTTCGGCCCATTTATATGTTTCTATCCACTTTTCCTATACCATCTTACAAATACAATACAATTACCTCATAAATAAATAAAAAGGTTCTCCTTATAGAGTTAAAATCGCTATTCATTGATGTTGGGTTATATTTTTGTGGTGTAATTTACTGGTTTGTTCTTTGGTAAAAGTATCTCATCTGCTTTGTTTCAGGGTAATCCGCAGCAACAGAACGGATCAGACTGTGGTGTGTTCACATGTATCTATGCAGAGTACTTGTCTCGAAAAGCAGAACTATCTTTCTCCCAAAAAGACATGCCATATTTTCGGCAGAAAATGGTTTACGAAATTTTGAAATCCAAACTTTTGCTGTAAAATTAATACAAAGAATTATGCTTTGTTGCAATAGAAATTCAATTTTTTTTTTCAATGATGCATTTATTCTTTAAAAACTCTTCCAATATATTTATTTATAACTACTGCAATTAATTTATTTCATTGTATTAAGTATTAAAACATTATGAAAACATTTAGATGAAAAGACTAAAAATGTTTTATAATTACGGTGGTATTAGTGTGTAAAACAGAGGGAGGGGAGAAGAATGTAAGAGATTAAAGAGGGTGGAATGGTGGAAGGATAGAGGAAGATGGAGAATGGAGGCATTTTACTGAACTGACCTGGCCATAGGCTGGAAACAGTTGATGATGGTTCACAAAATACCCTAACAAATATTATTAAACATTTATTCTTAAAATTCACACTTTAAGTATACAATAATAACAGTTTACAAAACTATATTTAACTTAAATAAAGCTGAAGGAAATAAAAAAAAAAAGTATTTGTTTATTTGGAGTAGAACACTATGCTGAATAATTGTTTTAATTAGGAGGGATATGCAGCATAATTACCTTGGTGATAATGGAGTAGAAATTGTTTAGATAAAGCACTAAAAACACAATTTTAAGCCTTCACTATCACAGACGGCTTCTTCAGATTAAGAGAGTAGACTGATATTCTTAGTTGGACTGTAAGGTTGATAGTTTTTCAGTTATTTGTATAGATAGTAGCACTTGGATTAGATAGATAGAACAACTAAAAGGTGTGTTATATAATATATTATAATTGACATTAAAAAAATAGCAAGTATGCTGGTAGGAAGGTCCAGTTTCCATATCCTTCGTTGTGGAGGGTTGCATATTTCTTGGTTCGAGGATTTGCGCACCTTGGTGGTGTAACACATTAAAAACTTGAAAGACCTGAAGACGCTATCTGTGACATTGAAAGCTTCTCCTTAAATATGTGATGTGTTTTTTTAGTGTTTTATCTAAACAATTTCTATTCCAGTATCACTAAGGTAAGTATGCTGAGTATCCATCCTAATTTAGTTGATTTTATAGTATTTGCTAATTATTCGACTATATTTGCTTATTACAAGAACATTTAATGATTGTGGAAAAAAAGAGGAATCCGAGAGAAATTTTGGAAATGAATTATATAGGAAAAAGACCGCAAGGGAGGCCAAGAAATAGATGGGAGGAGCAGATAACATAAAGTATTCACGAGAGAGAATAAGAATGGAAGATATTAATGAGGAAGAGTGGTGGAAGAATAAAGATAGATGGAAGCATTTTTTAAACTGACCCGGCCACAGGCGGGAAACACTTGATGATGCTGGGGATGAACATTTTTACTATGTTTAGTTTTTAAATGGTTACTTTTTAAAGATAATTGGTATTTGCCACCTCTATTTATAACAATGTAGCTACTTAATATACTTTATAAAAATATATTACTGAATTTATTAATATACAGTAGTTAGTTCATTTTTAGTGTAATTTTTGTCACTAATCTCACAAATGTAACTGGCTTGAATAAATAAAACTCATCTATATCAATTTGACACTAGAAATTAAATTTTAACAAAGGCCAATTTTTTTATATTTGGGTCGTATACACTATTTTACTAATCCGAATCTCTTAATTTATCTTTAAATCCAGAATAGGGAATCTGAATCCTGGAATCTTTATGAACATAGGAAGAACTATAAATATAATGGAATAGTAGAAAATACAAATAGTAACTAATAATTAGCATATTTTATAATACATTCATTATGACAGTCAAAAAGTCAGTTGACTATTAAATTACTGGTCTGGGGCCTGGTTGTTAAGTTTAACCTTTATTATAATAGGCCCTTAACCATCAAGGTAGCGAAAGTGGATAAACATTCAGGAAAAACCACCATCGGTGCACCTGACCAGGATTGAATCTCAATCTCTCCCTCTTTGGCTGTCTAATCCAACACGAGAGTAGTGCGTTAGACTATGCGGCCACTGAAGCGGATATTCTCACAATTGTGAAGAATTTGAACATCCATTACATATATATTAGGCGTGTACAAAAAATAAATACATTTTTCTCTTGAATAAAAGGCAAAGAATGAGATAGTTGAAAAATGGCTAGGTCTCACATACACTCAAACTCTCCAGGTACTTGGGGCGTGACTTTATTGTTGAGCTAAACAATTGCCACCTACAGCTTTGTTTCAGGTGGAGCAACTGTCACTGTGTTTTTTAACCAATTTGACACTGGTGCTGTTTGTGGTTTTGTTTTTAACTCGTTCACCAGTTGAAGTGATTCAATACCTTAGCTCAGTTGGTAGTGTGTCTGCCTACTGACCTAAAGGTCCCGGGTTCAATTCCTGGTGGGTTTACCCTCTCATAGTGATAAATTAACAATCGGGGACTGGATATTGTGCCTGTTCTAGTCTTAAGCTAGATTATAAGGCATATGACAGGCCTAGCAAGCCGGTAGTGGAATACATATGTCTTGAATAAAAAACTGACCCAAGCCACAGGCTGGAAATAATAATGGATGTTAAATAAAAAAAAGTTGAAGAATAAATGTGTGCTGAGAGATTTTCTGACATGTGACCTTGTAAATTATTCACGAATTGAGTGTTGTTAGGTCAAGAATGCTCTAGAAAGAATGAACTGACTATCTCCAAGAAACAACCCTTACAGAGTATATATAAGCTAACTGATCCCAGTTCCATACCTTATAGAGTTATAGAACTCCACTATTTCTGGGAGCTTCTTTTCATTTTCACGTATCTCAACACTAGGGTGGAGAGTGCTTAGTAGCAGGACTTTCTTCTATTTTTTTCTCTGGTACACAAACAATGTAATGTTCTCTTGAGACTTAAGGATTGGTCTCGTACAACAAGATGTTTTCACAGATTCTGGGAATTCTATCCTGGTGTGGTTCACTGTCCCTAAAATGTTTTGTTTCCTCTGCTTTCAATCTTTGTGCCAACTTCAATAATATAAAGAAAATTATCATAGTGATATTTCACCCTTGTTCGAGGTATGACCATATGATATTCAAAATAACATTTTTCGGCAGAAATTTGTTCACAGGATGCATCTCATCTTTCCTGCTATCCCGTCCATCCATGGATGAGATGTGACATGTTTTGAAATAACTATTGTTTGTATTTTAAATGGGGCTGTTCTCATAGGGGGGAAAAACTCACCGCAGATGTTTAAGAAATATCTGCGCATATCGCTTGGGTGGCGATCTTTTGGAAACACCTGGCTGGACGTTTCTGTGTGCACATACGCATTGGTTTAAGATTCTTGGATTTGTTTGGGTCTCTACGTTTTTTGCTGTGATTTAATTATTGTTTTTATGTTATTATTAAAGTCACCCTCATGGATCATATTATTGAAGTTCATGAACATACTCTGTTGTGGGATAGCAGCTGTGAAGTCTTCAGGGAATTT
This sequence comes from Timema shepardi, assembly GCA_902151425.1. Taxonomy (NCBI): domain Eukaryota; kingdom Metazoa; phylum Arthropoda; class Insecta; order Phasmatodea; family Timematidae; genus Timema; species Timema shepardi. Next base: position 54,152 of record CABFVX010002338.1, on the reverse strand, counting down.
GTTTTAAAGTACAAGATGTAACAACTTACATGTAATAACACTCACCAACTCGGACAGCCCACTCTCAGAAGGTCAACACACGGCACTAGCTCGATCACCGGCCTCCGCACTCGGAAGATACGACCAACTGACTGAACGCCGCGCCTAGCCTGCCCACAGCGAAGCTCGAACACGTGTCCGGCCAGCCGAAGAAAAAGGAAAGAAGAGTTCCGCTTCCGGCTACGCGTAGCTTCGAGGCGCTTCGATGTCAGTCTCGAACTTCCCCTCCCCTTAGATTGTGATGTTCTTCAGCCTTCCTTTCCTTCGATCTCCCCCCCTTTCTGAGAATTATATTTTGTATATATATTGGCCGTACCGGGATCACACTTAACTTACTACCCCACCGGCTTGTGGACAAGAGGTGAGGACGGCGACATAGGTCTTAAGGAATATTATCTTACGCATCAAAATTACTATTTCGGCGTCATGGGGGGATCTCTACCAAAATTACCATTTGGAATTTATTACTAATTTATTTTATATCAAAGCTTGCAAATGCTATGCGCTTATCGCGGCATGAAGTTAGACCGTCGCTTTCGTCACCACTTAAATTTGGGGTCTGAGCCCAATTTATCTTTTAATTTATATTTTTGTAAACATAGGTTTTTGACCAGAACGCCCAGAGATTGTCTGTGGTCCCGGGTTCGAAACCCAGCTTGAGTTCACTTCAAGAGTATTGCAGTATTTGAACTCGACCTTGTTTGTCGAGTCAAATACCGAGAGTTAATATGTTACGTAGGTTACCGTTACATTGGGGTCTTGCAACATTACTATGACGTCACGTTTACTACGAGCGTCTGTAGAAAACTTAAATGTTTATACTAGGTTGGATAACTGTTGCGCGGGAGTAACAGTTATACCATTCCTCTTGTTATGGGAACTATTCCAGTAAGTGAAGCAACCAGGGAACTAAAGACCATAACACTGAGATCCCGGACAGTACCTTGTTGATAGCTTTAATTTAATGTTGTTTGGTAACCGTCTTGAGGAGGTTACGAGTTTGTTTACCCTTTGATCTAGTTGACTCCGTTGTTGGACGGAGAGGTGCGCTTCACGCACGATTGAATGTTTGTATTACTCTATTATTGTTTTTGATAAAATAAAATTTATTATGTTCAACCAGGTAACTCTTTTGCCTGATTTACTGCCTCTCTCACCTTATAGATATTAAGGGGGGGTTGCAAAAATATGTCACGAAATCGCAATAAAGCTTAGAAAAGATAGTAAGTAAACAATAACAATTCCAACGGTCACACCTAGACAGTTGATAAGACATATTCAACCAAAAAGCACTAAGCAGAGGGAACTGGGGGCGGGTAACTTGCCATGTGCGCAGACGCATGTGAGCGGTGTGAATTGGCACATCACAAAGCTCGCAGAAATCACTGTCCATGAACGGACAGGATGTTTAGTGTGTAATGGGCTTAAATGTTATATTTTGTGGCTATATTGAGGAATATACTTTAGTTTGGGTATAAACATAAATATAGTTTATTTAGGATATATCAAGGAATAAGTTTTAATTTTCAAACTTCCATTATACATCCATTCAAGTGTAAGTTACATCAAGAAAATTACAAATTTCATTAATATATTATCTTTTTATCTTTATACATGTACTATTTTAACAACCCAATATTTAAAAACTAAAGCGCAGGTAGTTTGAATATTGACCTTTCTACATCCCATCAAAATTATAATACTAGAGACCAACATCACATGTGCATCACCTTTTAATTTTTTTTTCTTTTTTTCTTTGAGAAATGTCATATGCCATGCATATAGTTGTCATTAACTTTTTTGCTTACCATAAAATGTAACATTCATTTAAATGCTTTATAAATTCAATAATTTGTTGTTAAACAATATTTTCTATAATTATTTAAAAAAGATTTATCCTTTTATCCCCCCAAAATAGCAGACTTGGTAACTATAGCACTAACACTTAGTACACACAATACCCATTCACATCAAATTAGGTTATTTTGTATAGAAGCCATAATTTAATTGTTATTTTATAATTTCCTTAACTCAGATTAAAGTTAGAGACACAATAACCTGTCCGACTTAAAACATATTTGCGATGGGACAAAGTTGAATGACTTTCAATATAAATGTGGTCATAGTTAAAGAAACAAAAATAAATTATAACAGCTAAAATATTGAAAAAGTTATATCTTGACCAACTTCTCTGTTGGGTGTCAAACAGTTGACAATAAACCCTGAGTATGACTGGTCTGGATTTGACTTGTACGACCATCCAGCAATGTATCGCTGTGTCCTCACCTCTGGGCTGTCTTTCTGACGTTTGATCCAGTACAGAGAGTGATTATCTTGGACATTGGGTGCATTATCAAAATAATACTATTTACCCTTGTAAACATATTTCAAATATGTTAAGATACAATCCTTGATTATGTATTTTTTTAGAGATATTTGCATAAAAATCGATTGTCGTTTGTGCAAATATTTTGTAAAAAAATAAAATGCTAAGTACAAGCTGGCTTAAATTGGTGCATAAGTTTTACTGGGCTAAAATGTATTGTTTGAATGTACTGGACAACCGACCAAGTATTAACCTCTTGCCTGGCATGTGCGCATAGTATGACCATCTGCATAGGTCAGGCAGCCATTTTTCTACTCTTATATTACTACCCAACAAATATTCTCGCTACTCATTTTTATCATTTACTGCTTTATTCATGTTCATAGTATAGCATTAGACTGGTAGCTCCATCTATCAGCTTTGATATGGAGTATTCAGTAATTTATTGCAATGAAACATTGATTCGCGACCTTGCGAGGGAAAGTTCGGACAAACAGGCGTTGTTCAGCGCCCACACCAGGGAAAGGGCTAACTAGATATTAATGGCAAGATCGGCCTTGCATAAGTGTTCCTGGGGGGTTGAACTGAAATCCACTAATTAAATGTTAAGTTTATATCATCCCTCTCAACAAATGTCAGTGGAGTTCCTTTTACACTCTTTCATTTTCTCCTTCTTGGGCTATGTCATTATTAATAATATTTTGAAACCTATTTCACTGAAATTAAAAATATAACCTTCACCACAGCTTGTAAATAGCTCCGTTAATAGAAGAGAAGGATCAGATCCACTTTTTCTCAAAACCAAATCTTTATTTTACTTATAAATTTGAATCCGAATCTTGTACTAAACATTGAAAAGAGGATAGAAGGGTAAAACCTCACACAATTTAAACTATCACAAAACTGTTGGCTTCAAAGTTCATAATTAAAACTGCAACTAAACACATACTTATGAAATTTTTGTAGTACAGTGTACATCAGTCCCCTTATTCAGCCTTTTCATGGTGGGTATGCTTTAATATTTGGGGTGTAAGAAGCACAAATAATTTTTTAGAATTTTTATGCACAAATCTCTTATCAAGGACCCTTTTAAAAGGATGCAATTTATACCTGACACATGAAAGAAGTTCACGAATCTACTTCGGTTACATAAACTATATAAACTCACTAAAAGATTAACAATTGCACCAAAACAAAGCACTATGACTTTACAATTTATCATAACTATCAACAATAGACTATCAAGCATTCTTTAGTGTAACATAATTAAATAAATAACACCATTAAGTGCTTAAAGCCAAATGGAATGTGACATCAAATACATGTGGCAAGTGAACAATTATGTGTCACTTCTAAACTTAAGATTTAAATAAAATGATTATATAAAACTATTTTTAAATAAAATGGTACGAATATACACTTTTTTTAAATTTAAACATCAATTGAAAATTGCAATGAGATATAAAATAAGCTCTAGAAAATAAAATAACTGATCCAAAAAGTTTCAAAATATGAGTCCAAATTATTTTCATTAAATTACTTTTACACACTTTCCAAATACAACCACAAAAACAGTCTGATTGTGTATTGCATTTTATTTATGAAATATATTACTTACTAGACCTACCTTAATATACTCTTTAGAGTGTATTTTTATTTTTTGTTTATTTGAGGTATTTAACGTGCACTTCTGAACCAAATGATTATATTAACACATGGGAATTTTTATGAGCAAGAACAAAAGGGCTTACCAATTTCGCCGGGAAATGTATTTTCACATACCTGCCAGGGCTCTTTTACATGCCATGACCAACATGGGAGTGACGACTTTACTGCTCCTCTGAAGGAAGTTAAGCTACAGAATGTTACTGTTAAAGAAAAATTCGTCAACCCTGGCTCGGTTTGAACCCATTTATTTCAGGTCCTGAGGTGAGCACTTTACCCCAAGACCACCGAGGTAAACTATTTATATTGTAAAACTTTTACGCAATAAAAAGTAAAGCCTTTATATATACTCCATGGCTACAAGGTCCTTAATTTATACTCTCTAAATGTTTGGCTTTGACCAGCATATTGATCTAAGTATTAATTCATTCTCTAAAGAATCTGTAAATTTGTGTTGTTTTACAACAAAATAATAGTGACAATTCTTAGGACTGTGTAAATTAATGGTAATTTATTTTACTAAAGTTAAAAAATTAAAATTATTAAAAATCTTTCCACCAAATTTGATGACACTGATTTATATCAAATATGTTTATCAAACTATTTATTGGTCGATATGAAAATTGAAACCCAATATAATATGTCGAGGGAAAAAAATCAAACTAGATTAAAAATGGAGTATGATGATATAGTTCAATTCTTTAATAAAACATATTTTCAGTTAAAACTCTTATTGTGATACTTGAATCATAAAATTTCAAATTTTAAATTAAACCAAATCCAGAACTAAAATCTTTTGTTATGATTAGAAATGATTAGGGAAAAAGTTTTGAAACATTGGCTTTAAATTTAATTTAAATTTTATGATATATATTATTTAAGAGTCGCTTATTTTTAAAAGTTATAAATGTGAATTTGGTTTTTCTGGCTCTCAAAATACCTGTTCTATGTTTTATATCTTTTGTTTGCAGTAATATCCAATTAAACTTTTATTTTTTTTATACCTAATTTAACATTCATTACTAATTTAAGCTGTGGAGACCTGTACTAATATATAAACCTGGAGAATACACAACATTGCACTAAAGAGAATTTTTCTAGTGGAGCTGACGTATGTATTATTTGTGAATGTAGTTTTTGCTAACCAGATGGCTTAAACTTGCCAAATTACCTTTATTATTATGTTACTTATTAAAAGTACCTGACATTAAGAGAGATAACGCTTTTATTTTCTTCAAACAAAAAAGATATCTCTTAATTTTATTTCTTCTGACCCACTTTTTAATAAAGAAAAAAAATCTAGTCAAAAATTTAAAATTTCAGCTTCGAGGTGGACAGGGGCTGCTAATTTTAAAATTTCAAACCACTGAGTGTGGTAGATATCACGAAATTCTCATGACAGGCAAACAAACCTCATTTTATTAGCCTAGATTAATTATATCGATTACACTACACAAAACACACATTGTTAGCAATGGGAGAGATCATAGACAATAAGGCCAGTATACATGTTTATCTTTTGAAGAGCACTGTGTCCTCCTTTGTCAATATATGAATGTGTATCATTGAATCTCCAACAGGTTTTAAGTGTCAACATGTTCAAGTTATTATAAACAAGCCTCCACTAACTTACATTACTTATATTTTTCTAAATTTAAATATTTATATCAATTTGAAGATACCTTTTACTATACACTTATGTTTGAAATTGTACTACCTATATTATCATCCATTAAATCTGATTATTTTACAATTTTTTTCCTACAGTTATGATTTATAGCCAGCCTACTACAATGTTTAAATATAAACTATAAACAGCGCTTTAGATTTGTTTTAGTTTTAAATGTTTGTATTTAATTAGTCTTATTACTAATAAGAAGATAAAAGTTTAAATAATAGTGTTTTTTTTAAATTTATTTCAATCTATGTTTAATGTTATTTTTATTTTTAATCCCCCTCCACTTTGACCACTAAGCTACCTAAAGTTCCACTCATAATTTTTTAAAATGGTGTATTTTTTTTTAAAAGTTGTGTATGTGACAAAAATACTCTACTTTAATAAATTATAAATAAACACGACCAGTTTTAGAAATACCTAGAATTATTTAGGATTGGAATATTTTGGTGAAAACACCCAATATATAATATTGTAGTATAGACTAAATATTTTACTAATTACAATATGATGGATTTAAGAAATTACATCTAGAAAGTGTCTTATTTTAATTTCCATTATTTCTATAATTTGAAAATACCGTCTTGCAGTCTTATAAGTCTAGTAATAGTGTATCTGATTACCACCAAGCAACTTGTAGAATTTTACAAAAATTATGAAAATTTGTAGTCACATGTTGCTTATTCTTTATTATTTTACTTGCTATTATTGGGGGCAAATATTGTAATCTTTAATCTTTGAATCATAGTATTTTATGTTTGTAGGAAGGAAAAAAATACATTGACACTTTATCATATAAAAACATTAAACATTTAATTCATGGATGTCCACATTAAATCTATCACAAACATTATCAGTACATATTGTAAATAATGCAATGTGAATTCATTAGGTGACCTGACGAAGCCTCAAAAAATAGTGTCAAAGCATTGTCAGAATATGAACATATTTTCTGCTCCACCTGAATAGCAACCTTGCAAAGCTTGAAAGAGTTCCCTTGTGTCGTATTCTTGAGCTGAAGTTGCGTGCTGTGCCAGCAAATCGTTGCAAATATAGGACGGGAAAAAGGACGGTGCATAGTGCTGTGTGCATTGTTAGAACTTGCAAGTATTCTGAAATCTAATCAAGAATGGAAGAAAGTACTGTTTCTGTATGCAGTGTGTTCAGAAATAGAATATATCTATTTATAATATGTTATTTTAATGTGTATGAAGTATATTTGAACAATTTTAAAATAACAAATTAGAAGTTTGAAGGCCAATTATGTCACTGTTGAGAAATTGACATAGATAATTATATCTAAGAGTCTTAGTGAATTTCCTATTATCCTGGTATAGATATAATCTTGCCACATTTATGATCATCCTAGATAATCTAAATCTACACTATACATAATTATGTTTTATATAAAGAGCCTTAAAATTAATAGCTGCAAATAGTTAATAATTTCACAGAATTAATTAATGTTCATAAAGGGACAACAACATTAAACTAAAATAACTAATTTTTTTTCATATTAGTTGACACATTTTTAAATAAATATAGCTTTACTAAGTGTTTTTAAGTTTTTTTAAATAAAGTGCCTAAGCAGTGGTTTACACATTATTATTAACCCTGTTGATTCAGTACTACAAGAACCTATTTTGTAATAATTTTCATAAACAATCAACTAAGAACTATCTTTGCTAAATGTAGTGATATTGATCAATTTTCCACGTTGAGAATATAGCAATATTCTACATGACAACTATCGAATATATTATTGTTAAAATGTTATATTAACCACCCCATTGAAAACTATTCATTTAAATATCATAGAGAAAAGCTACTTTGTAAAATTAATTTAAAAATCCCAAATATGTATGTCAAAAAATGTTTTGTATCACTTTAAACTTACAAATAGATTTGTTTCAATTGACAATTTTCTTGTATTGTTGAATAGCTGAATAGTTTTTTTTTTAAATTTGCCATTACAACAGAGAAAGGTATTAATGAAACATGAAAATACACATATCATCTTAAATATTAGTTTTAAATTCATAAATTAAAAATTGGCTTTGTTATTGAATAAGTGAAGTTTATTCAATAAATGTTGAAATTCACAACTAGTAGAATGTTACATAATTTAATTTTAATATATTTACAACCGAGCTTAACATCATTTCTTGTGAAAACCATATTTTTTCGGTAATAAATGCATTTTGATTGGACTAGGACACAATTCGTGTTACATAAACTAGTGGGGTTTGTATACAGAATTTAAGTGATTACTTCCATTTCATGATATTTGTTTCAAAGTTATAAGGCTCCCAATGCTTAAATTTGCTCACAATAATTCTACTTTTGTTGAAAATGTACTTCATAAATCTTAGTTTTCAGCTCTACTTGAACAAAGTGGCTTGTACCTGCTTGATAAGCTAAAAATATCTCACAGTTGTATCCTGATGGAGTCATACAATTAAGTAAAAACAACTTTGAAAAGTTTTGTTTCCAAGAATGCGCATTAAATTACTCAATTAAAAATAAACAATTTACTTAATGTTAAGTTTTGTATAGTTTTAGAACACATTTATTTTTAGTGAAGAATAATCACATTCTATTACTACTATAGTTGGCACTAATTAGTAGCATATCCCATTAACTAAATAATTTAAACAATTTTTTCCTTTGCAATAAACTTATTTTAATTGGGGTGAATGCATTCTTTTTTTTTCTGACCTACATTTTCTCTCAAGTAAATTCTACCACTCAAATTGATAATTATTATTTGATACTTTATGTCACATTAATAAATTTATCATTTAACAATACCTAAATTCTAACTGTTTTTATTCATAAGAAAATCTTCCCAAGCCTCTAAAAAAACTGGCAACACACAATTCTCAAGAGTACATAAGTACTCACAGGAGATTATGGCATGTGGGAGCCCTAACTTCAAATTGTTTAAATAATTAATAGGTTCAACCAAGAACTCTGTTTAGAAAATAAGGGTAAAAGGAAGAACCTTGAGGCCTTGTGAGCCTTCTCCCACGGTTAGGACGAGCTGGCATCTCTGGTTCTACCTCCATTGTTTCCAAGGACTCTTCCTGCTCCGGAGTTTGTTCAGGAGATTCTGTAACCAGGGTCCAGTTTTGGGAGTCGTCGGTCTCCTGGTCTGGTACTCCTCTCAGAGGAGCAGGCAGGAACTGTCTTCGTCGACTTTGTTCTTCTTCATCCTTGAACTTTGTGTTCTTGTTCCTTGTCTTATCTTCTTCTTCATCATCATCATCAACATGCTTTTCTTTGAAGTTTGTTTGTTCGCTTATGAAAGTATCTTGATTGGTTTCGGTCTTGTTGGTTTCTGTTGTGTTGTCGATCGTGATGGTATGTGGTGTCGAGGTGGATGTTGATGCAGAGAGGGTGGATGTTTTTTCCCCTTCAAGGGTTGTTCTCAGAGTGGTGCCCTCAGTAATATTGTGTGTGTCTGTGAAGGTATCGTTACTTGGAGTGACCAGTATAAGAGTGTTGTTTGTAATGGGAGTGATAACAATGGTTACCTCAGAGTGGTTCGATGTGTCCAATGGAGATGACGCGAGAGTGTTTAAAACCACGGTGGACCAATGAGTGGAAGTTGTGCTTGGCACTGAAAACCTAATGGTGGAAGAAATATGTTCCTTGTGTTTTAACTCTTCACTATCTTGGTCTGAAAATAAAAACATTCAGGGTTAACTTTTACTGTACATGTCTAAAGTGCTTCCACAGTAATACTTTGTGTTTGATAAGATTCACATAATCAGTGACAAGAATTCTTGTTGACTGCTTATATATAGCATATCCAATAGTATTTTTTTTAAATACACTAACATTGTGAAGTGCATTTAAAAAAAATACAAATAGCTATCACTATTTAACACTCTTATAATATCTATAATATTAACAATCCCGCACGGCGTTGCCCGTGAAAAACTATGGTAAAAGAATTATATAAGCCCTGCCCCCCGCCCCCCCCAACCGACACAAAAAAAAGTTTATAATTAAGGTCGATTCCGTACATTTTTTTTTCCGAGGAGGATGCGGCATATTTTTTATCACGGTTATCTCTGAAGCGTAATTATAAACCAGACAAACAATATTGTCTTCAAAAATTTGTTAAAGATAGCCTAATTAAAAAGCTAATTAAAAATGTAAAAATCCGGCCTTTCGTCCACCTATTTTAAAACTTTCAAATCTCTGTGTGTCGTAAATTTGTCTGGACATAACACACAAACACCTCCTTTTATTATCATAGATAATAAGGTTGGGAGTGTAGGGAACATGGGAAAATGCCATTGATTTTTTCAGTTTTTTTAGTAAAACATTTGTTTGGTCAAAATAAGTAAAATATTGCTTCAGTACAAATATAGAGTTTAATTTTCTTCACATGGTGGTGACCTTAACATCTGTCATGAGCATAGCGTCATTAGGTAAGAAACTTTTTAAATTAATAAAAAAAAGTTGTAATTACATTTCAGAACACCATTGACAGATATTCGATAAACTGTTGAGGCTACCATTTGAAAAAAAATTAAACTCTATGGTTGTATTGAAGCCATATTTTATTTATTTTGACCAAAAAAAGAAAGTTTTCATATAAAAAAAAGCAAAAAGATGGTGACCCTTTCTTGCCCCACACCCCGATCGTAAACTATTATAATACTGTAAACTAGTGTTTATCATAACTTGAAGGCAATGTTGCTGTAGTGGGTTATTGACACGTTGTAAATCCAACTTGTAAAGTGTAAACTTATTATTCGACATAACATACGAGTACTTGAGAATCAAATAACCAAAGCTATATTTATTTGAGTGAGGATTTACTCGCATCTAGATATCAAATTCTGAAAACTGGAAAATGACACCTGGACACGGGAATCGAACCCGGGACCTTTGGCTTAGTACGCCAATGATCTAACCACCGAGCTATCCAGGAATCGTCCCGTATCCAGAGTCATTCTTCACTCTTATTTTAATATGGGATATTTAATATGTGATCCCTTACAATTATAATAATTGTACAAGTGGCGGCATTAAGCCAACTACCGAGTCGAAGGTGGCTGCATTATCTGATAGCTCGTGAGCTTAATAAATAACACATTTATAGCCAACGATTTCCGCACGTCCATCATAGACTCTGCCTTAAAATATGAGTGAAGAATGACACTGGGCACGGGACGATTACTGGATAAATCCTTGATTAGAGCAATGGCGTACTAAGCCAAAGATCCTGGTTTCGATTCTCGTGTCCAGGTGTCATTTTTCAATTTAAATAATATAACATACTTGGTAGCGTGTGTCCATCTATCCCAAGTCTATCTTCAGTGGTGATGTTACTTGAGGCCATCACAATCTCCTCGCTGTATTCTAGAGGCAGTAAGGTGTCAAGATCTGGAGCTGGGGTCGTTAGGGGCTCACTGTCGATTGAAGCACTTAGAGGCGTCGGCGTCGAGTAACCATGACTCTATAACAACGTTTCAAATAATACATTAGTCTTGATCAATATGTTCCACGATGTTTTTAAAAAATTGCCTATTGGTGGTTTTATTTTAAAAATTGTAAAACTCTCTGATTGGAAAGACCTTTTAGAAAACATAAACTAGTGAAGGATCCATTGAGAAGTAGGAGGAGGGGTATTGGGGTGATAGTCCCCTCCCCTCCCACCCCTTACCGATTAAAAAATAACCAACCACATTAAAACGTATAACTTAATGTTGTAAAGAGCTGAGTCCTATACAGGGTGTACGACAATGACGTACATGGCTTTCAGATCTTGCATCACCACATTATTACAGTTAAAGAAACCTCAATTGTACAAGTTTGGTTAAGAGTAGAACAGTGACCGGGATAAAATATCGATACTCCAACTAACTGTGACTATGACAAAATATCAGTCTTGTAAAAGACAGTGAATAATCACTGGTATAAATAACCGATAGTTTTAAATCACGGTCCCTGTGATCGCCGATATTGTCCATCCTTAGTAGAAAGTCTCTACATTTTTTTTTGTTACTGCCTCTCCTTACACAAATTAAGTTTCACCACTATTGTATAAAAAAACAATGTTCCTATTTATTACGGTTTAGTAGTAAGTATTAACATCATGTCATAAACTTACGATTTTGAACCTCTTTCNCCCCCCCCCCCCTTTTCTTTCCCGAAATGTCCCTTATCTACATTCCTACCGTAGGTGGGTTCTGTATTAACTACACTGAAAATCACCGCTGCAGATCCTGTGAGCTTTATCTTGGCTCTTTGCCCTGTTAATTGTTATGGTTGAGTCTCCAAGCTTTCAGTTTGTTGTGAGATGAACAGGGCCAAGCATAAGCATCGATAAACCAACGTTGCAAAATTTGTCTTATACTGAAGTTAAGATCGACCACACAAAAACAAGAGAATGATGACCCTGTTTAGTGTTCCCCAATAGTTACCATACAGTTCTTTGACTCCTATATGTACGTACTGTACCTTCCCAGCAGTCCTCTCTTTGACATGGCCTCACTCTAAGGGGTGTGCGCCCTCCTAGGTACCTCCCCTGCACACCCTTCACCATAGAGTAGTGTCAGCCCCGACCAATCAAACAACGCACTCCAGTCAAGAGTGCAGACAACCAGACTCAAATATGCCTAGCTCTCACCCCTGAAGAAAGTGGGTAGGCAAGCAAGCGAAGCAATCTCTCCAACTCACATCCCAAAAAGGATACACTTCTGCTGAATTTTCAATATTCCCCCAACCCGACTACTCCATCCGAAGATGTGTCCATCTCATTACCTACACTAACGTGATATCTTCTCACCAAAGAGTCACACCTTCTTCAACAGATAACCCTATAAGTATCGGGATTTCTACAGATGTATCTCCCGTAATCTGATTTACTTACAACAATGCAAGTTTTCTCGCAACCTAACTCCCTCAAATCCGCCTACCACCTGAGGACTTCCAGTCTAGTAATCCGCCGAAATATTTAAAGAGAGTTTCCGAGTCACGAAGGACAACCTTTTAACCACCACCATCTAAATAATCCAGATACGTAGGTCCAGCTGAGCAGCATCAAAGTGCTGCTTATCCTGGCAATACTCAACTACACGGCACAGATTAAAACACGTGGCCTGAATAATTGCCTGATAATTTATGTTCACAAATATGAATTTAAATATATTTATATAAACTACAAAAGAACACAATCTTGGGATCGATCTTCGTATTCAGACAAGAACATTGAATGTATTCACATTTATATATTTAAGAGTGGTTTGATTGTATATTTAGATGCCCAGAAAAAATATTTATATAAGTATACAATTTGGCTAGTCACTGAACTTACCACCATTTGGTGTTGTGTACTGGTGTCCAAGCGGTCGTACGACTTGGTGGTGCCAGCAACCAGACCGGTGGGTACACTCCGGTCTAGCAAGGAGGAAGAGGGAGCAGTGTCGCGCCTGTGTCTGGTGGGCGGCTCGTCCGAGGCCCTGGTAGTAGCGATGCTGCTGCCACCCCCCGGACTGCTGGACGACTCGCTGGTGCTGCTACTCTCTTCACCGCCTTCACAAGACAGCTGCTGCATCATCTCCTCACGGTCCTAACAACATCACAAGACAACTGCTGCATCATCTCCTCACGGTCTTAACAACATCACAAGACAACTGCTGCATCATCCAGTTTGCCTTGTGCTCAATAATCACATTAAAAATTGTTTTCATTTTACTGACTCTTCTTAGGACGTCTTCATTCGTCATCCTACTTGTCCACCTGATCTTCTTAAGTCTTCTCCAGCGCCACATTTCACAGATCACCAATTATTTATTTTCCATTTTCCTGAAAGTCCAAGTATCTGCAACATACAGCGCGATGCACCAAATGGATTATTTCATCAGTTTCTTCCTTATTTCCGAAATTAACTTGTCGGCCAACAGTAACCTCATCTTGTTTAAAGCTTCCTTGGCTATGGCTATCCTCGACCTAATTTCCTTAGTGCAGTAGGCATCCTTTGTTCTCAGATTTCTCGGGTACTTGAACTTATTTATGCTTTCCAACTCCTGGTTTTCAATTTTGATTTTCATCGGATTTTTTTAATTCCCCATAACTTTTCACTTCTAAATGTTGGTATCTATACCATATCTTCTCCCTGTCTCTACCAGCTGGTCAATCATTTCCTACAACTCTTCTTCATTTTTGGCCAGCAATGTTAGCTCATCTGAGTATTTTAGTGTGTTGATGACGCGTCCTCCTATCCTGAAATCTCTACGTTCTTCCAGGGCTTCCATGATCAGCTACTCTACATACAAGTTGAATAGACTGGGTGACAAACAGTATCCCTGTCTCACTGCTCTTCCTATCTCTACCTACGCTGTTGGTATATCCATCATTCAGCCTCATCTTCACTTGCTGTTCCAGGTACAGGTTTACAAAAAGCCTTCTGTCCCCCAGTTAATGTCAATCTTATTGAGTATTTACCTCAGTTTCATCCACTTCAATTTATCAAACGCCTTTTGTCATTCAAGGCAGCCCATGTATACTTCTTCCTTGACTTCAAGCCCATTCTCTGAAATTATTACCAGCATCCAGGTGGCATCTCTGGTTACTTTTTCTTTTATGAATCCAAATTGGTCTTATTCCATCACACTTTCTATATTCTGTTCCAGTCGCCTGTTGCGTATTCTTACCATGATATTCTCAAAACGAGAAATTAGGTCGACTGTTCTATGGTTACTGCATTTATTGGCTTGTTTCATTTTCCTTAGGTCCATCATGGTTACGTCTAGAACGTCCTTGGGCCATTCTCCTTTTCCATAGATCTTATTTATAAGTTTTGTTAGAGCCATTAATCCGTTGTTTCCCAGTTCCCTCGGCAGGTCATATGGTATGTTGTCATCTCCAGCAACTCTTCTTTGCATATTCTTTATCGCTCTCTCCACTTCAATCTTTAAAATACTGTCTCCTTTATCGATTCTATATATCTTTCTCACATCATTATACCTTTTTTATGATCCGTCACCATCTGACCTTAGGGATCTTCTATTTATATTGTTCGCACACCTTGGTTTTAATTCGCTTTCAGCTGCTTTGCTTTCTAGTATATGACGTCATACCTTTCTTTTCTTTGCAGTTCAAAAATATCATCGCATGTCCTCTATATAGTCTTTCCTAGCTTTGTCTGTTTTGCTCCTGATCTCGTTGTTTAGCCTCATATTCTTCTTGGTTGACTTTTATAAGTTCCTGCTTTCTTCAATTTTATTAAAAATTTATGTTGTTACTCAGGTCTTTCGTGCAATCCTATTCCCTTTTCCAATAGTGTAATACAAAAATTCATTCAAAAAAAAATTCTTAACACTATCCCACTTCCCTTTCACACATATACTCTCTTCTGTTACCTTAACTAACCTAAGTTCTATTGAATTTCTCACAATGTCACTATAGCTTCTTAATTTTTCTAGGTCCCACCTCGGTTTTCTCTTTCTCGTAGTCCAAATCAATGTCGGTTCCTGGCAATGTATTCGTTTCCTTCACTCCATTCCTGAACTGCTGTTTGGCAAGGATGTTGTCTAGTTGGTACCTAGTGATGTCTCCTGGGTTCCTCCATGTGTACAGTTCTTCCATAAAAAAAAAAAGAAGTTGTTTGTCACAGGTCAAACCGCTGGCAGAATTTGATGAGTATATGCCCTCTGTTGCTTCTCTTCCCCAGTACATGTATCCCTATGATCTTCTGCTTCCAGTCTTCTCCGACCACACTGCTACAACCGCTCATGATGATGCTGTTCACCCTCCTTGTTACTTCATGTTGAAGTATGACTTTGATCATAGATTTCTTCTATATCGACATACTTACAGACCAATTTTAATAAGAAAAGTATTTTATAAAGCAGAAACATTTTTGCGGTCAGCATTCATAACATTTTACTACATTAATAGTGTTATTTTATAGGTATTGATAATATCTATTAAAGGTGACAGCTTCAGATCACATGACTTGACGTTTGAATACGTGAAAGAAGACCTAGTATATTTTCGAACTCTTCCTATGAAAATTGACCTGTAGAAATGCAATGTCTCCATTCTGAAGGAAACGCACGCACGCATGCACGCGCGCGCGCACACACACACACACACACACACACCCCTTAAAACAAATCTAAAATGTGGGATATAATTAACAAATTTTGGAAATACTATCTGAATATATTATTGGTACTAACAGCCTGCCCCTTGCAAGCGATGCGCCGAGTTCCATCCAGTCCACAATCTGACGTCAGCTCCACTGCACTCTGCTCGGGGAGGAAGGTCACCGTTAGTGAGGGCAGCGAGGTCACCATACAGCCGTGCTCCTCCTGGGCCCAGGATGGCACTGAAATCAAAGAGCCAGTACAATCTGAAACTGTGGACTGGTGACCTTATAGCGCTTTACCCCTCACTCTCAGTCACACACTTGATCTTCTAACCGGCCACTTACTAGGAACGTCTCCATATTTTAAGCTGGGATGTGGGAAAGCCGTATTATAGTTGGTGTATATTAGATATATTATATAAAAAAAAGCTACACAGATTCACCCAAATCATTTTAGTTTCTCCTCGTACCACCGAAAAGAAAAAACGCAGATGAACCTCCATTCCACTTCATATAAAGGAGTATAAAGCGGGTAGTGTGAGGACAGTGTTACCTGGCAGCTCGCAAATGAAGGAAGCAACCTCCATACCGCCGCAGTTGAAGGAGTGCCAACGGAAGTCGTGCGCGGGGTCCGTGGCCACACACAATTCTGACTGAGTCTTCGGGGGAGCTTCCAAGAAATATCCTCCGGTTGGCTGGTACTCCAGGAGTTTTAGATCTCTGACAACACACGTGTATATCGTGTAGAGCAACAGAAGATATTATTTATTTTAAATGTTGGTATTTGTAGAATTTAAGGCCAATATTTTTTTCTTGCAAAGAAGGTTGTACAAAATAGCCTTGCATAGGTCAATAATGATACTGAGGTTGCAGTGACCATCAATGACGCACAAAGGGGTGGGGAAGGAGGATGAAGGATCAAACTATGAATTTAATAAAATTCGCTGGCAGACGTGGTTATAATAGGAGGGAAAGGGTGTATGGGGTTGGAACAATTAGACGATATATGCTGAGGAAAGAGATGGACAACGTGCTGAGGTTTTCCTGACGTCTGGTGGAGTTCACCTGAGTGACATTATCTTAAAATAAAATGTGAAAAAATGTAGTATGTAATTTGCTTTTATATAGATAGTGAATATTTACTTTTCAATTAAAGAGTTAATTTTCAAGTTACTAATCGTCTTATAGTTTCGACCCCCCTCTGTATATCTTAGCACCAAATAAATTGATCGTAAGATGTGATTAACGCCATATTCAATATTCACATGACCACGTTATACACAAGATCACCTCCTGCAGTCTACTCACGTCCATGTGAACATGTCCTGATTCTTGTTCCTCTTTAGTCCAATCCACACGTTCTCCAGTACATCAAGCTCCTTGAGGTAGGCCCGGCTCGTATCGTACTGGACACTCGAATCAACTGAAAAAAAAATTGCGATTATATTCAAATTTTCACCAGCTAATTGATTTCAAATTTCGAGAACTTCTTTATCTTCTAGGGTGCCTCAATTGAACTAAACACTCATCTTAAAACAGATCGAATGAACAGTGACAGTAAAAGAAACAATCGAGCTAGCAGAGATTACAATTTCATCCTCCTGTTCCACATGTGAACACATTGTGTCAGCAACAAATGAGTTTGTTTGAACAGAGAGGGGGAGCAGCTATCGTGACTGAAGGAACTATGAACTCTAGATTTAGAGATGTGACGTTAAAACTTGATGATAATGAGCTCTAGCTTTGAAGATGTGACGTTAAAACTTGATGATAATGCCTCTTGCTTTGAAGATGTGACGTTAAAACTTGATGATAATGCCTCTAGCTTTGAAGATGTGACGTTAAAACTTGATGATAATGAGCTCTAGCTTTGAAGATGTGACGTTAAAACTTGATGATAATGAGCTCTAGCTTTGAAGATGTGACGTTAAAACTTGATGATAATGAGCTCTAGCTTTGAAGATGTGACGTTAAAACTTGATGATAATGAGCTCTAGCTTTGAAGATGTGACGTTAAAACTTGATGATAATGAGCTCTAGCTTTGAAGATGTGACGTTAAAACTTGATGATAATGAGCTCTAGCTTTGAAGATGTGACGTTAAAACTTGATGATAATGAGCTCTAGCTTTGAAGATGTGACGTTAAAACTTGATGATAATGAGCTCTAGCTTTGAAGATGTGACGTTAAAACTTGATGATAATGAGCTCTAGCTTTGAAGATGTGACGTTAAAACTTGATGATAATGAGCTCTAGCTTTGAAGATGTGACGTTAAAACTTGATGATAATGAGCTCTAGCTTTGAAGATGTGACGTTAAAACTTGATGATAATGAGCTCTAGCTTTGAAGATGTGACGTTAAAACTTGATGATAATGAGCTCTAGCTTTGAAGATGTGACGTTAAAACTTGATGATAATGAGCTCTAGCTTTGAAGATGTGACGTTAAAACTTGATGATAATGAGCTCTAGCTTTGAAGATGTGACGTTAAAACTTGATGATAATGAGCTCTAGCTTTGAAGATGTGACGTTAAAACTTGATGATAATGAGCTCTAGCTTTGAAGATGTGACGTTAAAACTTGATGATAATGAGCTCTAGCTTTGAAGATGTGACGTTAAAACTTGATGATAATGAGCTCTAGCTTTGAAGATGTGACGTTAAAACTTGATGATAATGAGCTCTAGCTTTGAAGATGTGACGTTAAAACTTGATGATAATGAGCTCTAGCTTTGAAGATGTGACGTTAAAACTTGATGATAATGAGCTCTAGCTTTGAAGATGTGACGTTAAAACTTGATGATAATGAGCTCTAGCTTTGAAGATGTGACGTTAAAACTTGATGATAATGAGCTCTAGCTTTGAAGATGTGACGTTAAAACTTGATGATAATGCCTCTTGCTTTGAAGATGTGACGTTAAAACTTGATGATAATGAGCTCTAGCTTTGAAGATGTGACGTTAAAACTTGATGATAATGCCTCTTGCTTCAGTTAATTGAGATTATAATTAGTTCTTTCGAATACAAATAACTAAGAGTGTAAATAAATTTAATCCAAATAACGCCATATTAAATAAAATATCGGAACCCTTACCTTAGCCACTAGAATAAGAGACCATTCTAAAGTTCTCCTTGTAACTTAAGTCTGTGTTTTCTCCTTGTTTATTTTAATCTCGTTGGTATTATTAAATATATTTAATCTATGGAAAAAATCCAAATGGTAATTTGTTTATTGATTTAATATTTTTTTAATTTTAATGGTCGCGCTTATTGCGTTTACTTAAGTAATTTAATATATTTTTTGGGGGTAAAGAAGAAGTATAAGCCTTTTTACTAGATTTCAGTTTGAGTCGTTATGGTGTTAAACTGTCGGAAGTCTTTCTTAGTTACTGTGTTGGTTACTATAAGTTTAATCTGATTCGAAATGAACACTCATGTAAAAGTTAAACAATAACCTATTAATTTATTAGAACAAAGTTTATGGATGCAACCAATATGTATGCACTTCAATTATAAATTACCGAGTCTTCGTGGATCCACACCTAACATTTTGGGTTGAAACTTTAAGGTAGGCGAAGAAGAATCTCTCAGAGAATTTATAAAAATGTATCGGTAAACTATATTCTTTAAAAAAAACCTATCCAAACTTTGATAGGTATCAAAATCATTCTAGTAATTATTTACAAACCTAATAATCGTTTAATCTAGTTATTCCCTATATTCTTAACAATCATTCAAGGAAATTATAAATCTTGTTATATACCTACATTATATTCAAATCTTTCCAGAATGTATCCTTAATCATTATCAGTCCTTTTATTTGCTCATAATTTTCTGGCCTGTCATTCTTCATCAATTCCCTTTTCTACCTTTAGAACAGGTTTATTCTTTTATGAAGTTTCGTTGAGTGTTTCCTACTCCTTCCGCTATGACCAAACCCAGACCTAAGCGTTGGCTGGTAGCGACAGGTTATCTTAAGAAACAGTCACTACCTCTCTGTCCAGTGGTACCAGTGTAAACTATAAACTGTATTCCTACTTCCGTTGTGCAATCCGCATTGTGTTTATTCCTTTGGTTTGTCCCCTTCCCTCATTCTTGTACTTCCTTCCTGACTGATATATTTCCCTCTTGTAAACCTAATATTGTTGTATAGGAGTTATGAAGTTATCATGTTGCTTTGACGTTAAATTAACTTCTGTAACTACCAGTTTTATTTATTATTTTATTTATTTAGCACCATGTCTTACTTCCCGTTTGGGTTATACGCTTAAGTACTAATTACTCTAATGAATTAGGAATTGGGAAGGTTGAATCTAGAGTAAGTGAACCCGCATTTGCGTGGAGGGAGAGTGGAAAAACCAGCCCCAGTTCACCCGACCGAAATTCGAACCTCGATCTCCCCGTCCTCAGCAGTCGATCTCAACACGACTAACGCGTTAGCTAACTACGCCACCGAGGCGGGTAACTTACCAGTTTTGAATACTCGGCTTCAGGTTATGTTGTTGCTGACAGTAATATTTCATCGTGTGTTGAATGCAGCGCGCTCCCGTATTAGACCACTAATCAGGATCGCCGTGGTTCTAATCTTGGTATTAATATTGAAGACTCTACGAGCTTTGTTTGGGTTTGTAATATTAATATCAACTAGCAAACCCGAGTGCAAATTGCGCAATACTTATTTGAAAATAGAAGCTAATCTATTATTATTTTCTTTAATAAAGACTTTGTCTAAACTAAAGAAAAAAAATATCTCAAATAAATAAAACACAATTAGATGTCTCCAGAGATGTGGGGGGGTTGTCGAAGGGGTAGACCTTTTTGACTTTCAGTAAAATTGTTATAATTTTTTGTTTGTTTTAGCACCGCGTCTTATTTCCAGTTAGGGTTATAAGCATGAACACTAATTACGCTAGTGATCTAAGGACGGGTAAGGTTTAATTTAGAGGAAGTGTACTCGCATCTACATGAAGGGAAAGTGGAAAAACATTTAAGGGAAAATCACCCTCAGTTCACCCGACCAAGATTAGAAACCCGAATTTCCTGTCATCGGCAGTCTATTGCAAGAATAACGCCTTAGATCATGCGGCCACCGAAGCAGTTTGTTGTAATTTTAATAGCGGTTGCATATCTTACTGTCAACACATTTCTATTAAAGCTCTCAAGTCCTCATTTGTCATAAAATAGGTCGATATTGGGTCTGACAAGAATATTTACTTTCGCGTTAAAGAAATAGATATTAAAGTCGACCAAATATGTTGCACAGATAGCGTAGAAGATTCTAACTTGCAATGGGTTTGACAAATTTATTTTATTTTATATTTTCCCTCCAGGTGAATTTTGGTGCTTTTCGTCAGAAAAATACCCCTCCCTTATCCTGTATTGTTCAAGTGGATTCTCGCATCAAAGCTCGAAGATAAAAGCACTGTAATTTAACATATATTATTGGCGGCAGGGTTGAGTGTTATCGAGTAGGTGGCTCAGTAGATAAAGTCCGATGCTGACAGGAAGAAACTTTTATAACAGTAACAAAAGTAGATAAAATAATGTTAATAGTGTCACGTGATTTACAGATGTCACTTTTTTAAAAATACTTGTAAGGTAATACTAAGCATAAAAACAATCAATGTGGATAGCAAAAATATAGTTTTTATTTTCAAAAAGCTCTTTCTCCCTGAATTCTAATATAGTCGTCTCGACTCCAGATTCAATGTTCGAGGAACAAATTAGCACGCGAAGCGAAGAACACGATTCGTATTTGTCTGCATGATCCAATATAATAAAACATATAAAGAAGTAAGTTATTTCTTGGTCAATTAGTTTCTAGGAAGTGTCCTGAAATTTCAT
This sequence comes from Timema shepardi, assembly GCA_902151425.1. NCBI lineage: Eukaryota > Metazoa > Arthropoda > Insecta > Phasmatodea > Timematidae > Timema > Timema shepardi. Next base: position 32,491 of record CABFVX010002338.1, on the reverse strand, counting down.
TCTAAAATTTACAAAGTTAACTGACTGACGATTAAACTTAAGGATAGGTCCTTCGAATTTTTAGAATTCTTCAATCCCTTGAATCCTAAAAACTATTTAATATTCGAGATTTGATTTTTTTTCCTTTCAAATTTTGAATTTAATTTTTTTTATAGAGTTGTAATACTGACTATATGAGGTTTAAATCAATATAAATAGTAGCCTAAAAGTTTTGTAACGAATCCCAGTTTGTTAATTTACCACTTAACTGAATAAATATTATAATAACGATCATTAGAACTTAAAAAACACATTTAGGTACCGATAATTTTGACATTTTCTATAGAAACTTTATTCATCCTCTGTGGTCTTAAGGTAAAGTGCTCGCCTCAGGACCCGATACTCGGGGGTTCTAACCCAGCTGGGATTGGCGAATTTTTCTTGAGCGATGGAAATCCGTAGCACAACTTCCTTCGGACGGGAAGTAAGTCCTCTGGTCCCATGTGGATTTTGGCATGTAAAAGAACCCTAGAAGGTATGCTAAAATAACTCCTTGCAAAATTGGTAGGCCCTTTTCGCTCTCGATCATAGAAATTCTCGTGTGCTGATATAATCAGTCGGTTCAGAAAGTGCACGTTAAATAACCCAAATAAAATAACACCGGAAAATGTAGCAACTTAAAAATTTAGTCTTAGAGGAGTAAACCTAACGTTTATATTTACCATGTCTTTAAGATTCTAATTAGAGATTCAAGTAGAATAAAGATTAAGATTAGAAAAAACAAAATGTATTGGACATTCTCTAACGAACTTTTCAACAGAGACCGTCTCGAGATGGGGAACGTGCATGCGAGCGAGTCGAGAAGATCGGCCTCCCGTTTTCCGCCCAGTTTCACCCGCACGGAGGGAGTATGCCCGACCGGTGACGGGAAAGAACCCTTCCAGCCTCCCCTGCCTCTCCCTACACCCCCGCTGGTGCCACCCTCCGTGCGTGGGAGGGTGGGAGGGACGTCAGACGACGCGACGGCGGTGGACGAAGGCACTAGGACGATGATCGAGAACCCCGGGACGTTGGAGGAACTTCACAAGAGTTGTAAGGGCGTGTTCCCAGCCTTGTTCGAGGGGGCGAGGCTCGTAGTAAACAGGAACATCAACAGCAACTTCCAGGTCAGATTCATTTCTCGGGGGCGGCTGTTTCTTTTGAAGTGGGGGTGTAGAGGACGCAAGAAAAGGCCAGTATTTTTTCAGCTTTTATAACAAAATTTTTTTTGGGGGGGAGGCTAAATTAAATAATAAAATTGCTCTAGTAGAAACGTAGAGTCTAATTTTCTTCACATGTTGATGTCAACAGTTCTTGAATATCTGTCCTGACTCATGGTGGCATTATCTAACAAACTTATTAAATGAAGATATTAAGGTGTCATTAAATTCCAGAACACTCCTGAAAAATATTCAACAACTGTTGATATTAACTTGGGAATAAAATTAAATTCTATGTTTGCACTGGAGCAGTATTTTATTTATTTTGGCAAAAAAAAAAAAAAAAAA
>CABFVX010002338.1:0-23091 GCA_902151425.1 Timema shepardi | reverse complement strand
GGGGGGGGGGGGTTGTAACACTTTTTTTACTAAAATAAAATATTACACAGTAAGTACTACTAATTTTTACTTAAGATTACAAAACACGGAGTAAATATTTACAAATAAGGTGTCTTGAAGAAACTGTCTAGCTTTCCCCGTTTCCGAGATAATCATGCATGTTTGATTTCAAAGACATGTGTTAATTCCTGCCAGGTAGGCAGCCTGTACAGCTGTAGCGTGGCCACTACGCTCTCCTTACCTTAATACGTTAGACTTCTTTCTGTGTTTTTTTTACAAAGCTTTGGTGTACGAGACAACCATTGAATCCGAGGAATACCTGTTAGCCAGGATAGCTGCTGCATGTGATTAGGTTCAAGAAACACCACGTGTTTTCGAAAGATTACGCCAGACATTGATACGCCACCTCAAATATTGCAATGGCGTTAGGGGACACCATTTTGAACACTTGCTATGAATCTGCTTTTGAAGCTAGGAACTAAAACAAACAAGAACTACCATTAGTATTTCTTAATTTAGCTTTCAATACTCCAATGAGCGTAATGATTAAAATCCCACCCAAGTGTTGAACTGTGTAAGCATAACTTACTAATGTGATAAATAGAAACACATCGGAGCTTATGAAGAAGGAAAAGTATCTGAGTTTCTCCATAATTACACACAAACCAGCATTGTTTACCAAATGTACGTGATACATAGTCACACGTGCCGGTAAAAATGGTTAAACGACTGCAGTGCGAAGTAACACTGCAATTATGGTTGCCTACCTAGCAGGCATTTACACTTGTTTCTGATCTCAAACTTGTGTGATTATCTAGCAAACGAGGAAAGCTAGACAGGTTCTCCAAGACGCCTTTATTGTTAATTTTTAGTCCTTGTTTTGTAATCTTAAGTCAAAATTAGTATTACTTATTCTGTCATATTTTATTGCAGAAAAAAGTGTTACATCCCCCCCTTTTTATATGATGGGGGTGGGTAACGGTAACAGCCCATTTAGTTTATTAATTATAAAGGTTTCAATAAGTAGTGTACAAAGATTGGTTGTAATACCCTAAGCAGTTTTCATAATATTTCACCCAACCGTCGTTTTTAGCTCTATCTTTAAGGGTGAATAGCGCCCTTAATATTCAAGATGTACCCTAGGTTGCTGATGTGAATTATTCTATTTTCACCCAAGGAATAGCCTGCCAAAGTTTGATGCAATGTTTTAGATACACGTTGTATAGAGATTGGGAAATCATTTAGAAAAACCACCCTCAGTACACCCGAATGGGATCGAACCCCAATCTCCCCATCATTGGAAGTCTAGTATATAGTAAGAGTGACGCCTTATACCATACGGCCACCGAAGTGTTTTTTGAAACGTTTTTGTCAATGAAAGGTTGTATAATTTGAAAACCAGGATACCTTATACCTAATTAACATAATATTATTATAAACCAGAATTGGTGAGTCATTTGTCTCAATGTCAGGGTCATTTAGGATGATTTGACACTGAGATGGGGGTCAGAGTTCGAATCCGGGCTTTGTGTACTGAAAGTGTATATTCCCAAATGGCTTGCCACTCTCCTTCCACACAAAATCGTACACGTTTTCCCAAAGTTCTATTTTACCCATCACTGACCCATTAGCTTAATATGCATGCGACCCGCTTCGGCGATACAATCGTCTAAAAGGCATTACTCTCGCAGTATGCTAGATTGACGATGACGAGGAGATTGTGGTTCGATTCTGGTCGGAAGTACTGAAGGTTATTTTTCCTAAATGGTTTTTCACTCTTCCACACAAATGCGGGTATATTTCCTCTAAATTTAGCCCTTATCATCCCTAGCGGATTGACCAAATTAGCATATAGGCTTCTAAACCGAACGTGTAGTAAGTAATACGCAGTGCTAAACAAATAATAAATATATGTATTAGCGTAACCCGATTGGGTAGTAAGACGCAGAGAAAAAAGCCCACATAATATATTATGGAGGCAGTTTTAAATAAATAATAATGTGTGTTTTATCAATGTCTAGCTGTATGTATCTTAACCCGATACTTGAATTCGATGTTTTACAAAACGCGAGTGAATGCCAGTGTAAAGATGGAAAGAAAACAGATATGGAATGGGTCGGGTCATAATGGAGTATTGATCTGTTTGTGTTTCTATGGTTATGTTCAACGCTCAAAATGGAAAAAAATAATAATAATAGAAGTCTTGGTTTACTGGGTAGAACATACTGAAGGACTTAACCACCACAGTTTAAGGGAGGGATAAAAACATTGGTTCATATATGCTTGGAGCACACATGATGCCCAATAAATTATGTTTGAACAAGTTAAAACTATACACAAAGCTAAAAATATTCATTATAGCAGGCTTCTTACAGAATGAAAATAAGCTGAAACAGAAAAAGAAAAGGTTTTAGTCATTTTTTTGGGTCTGTACACCACGTCTTATCAACGATCTGGACTATTTGTATATCTATACTAATGGGACCAGCTTCAGTGGACAAATGGTCTAAGGCATAATTCTCGTGTTATACTGGCCTGCGGAAGACGGGGTGATATGTGTTCGAATCCCGGTGGGTTTACCGAGGGTGAAATTTCTTAAATAAAGATGATCATTCTCCTTCCACACAAATGTAGGTAGATTACCTCTGAACTATTTCAATCCTTATTCCTACCCCGTTAGAGTAATTATCATGTATGCGTAGAACCTGAAAATTTTGTAAGACGTGGTGATAAAAAAATACTAATGGGGTAGTAATGAGAAGTCTAAAATTGAGATAAAATATATTTCTATATTTGCGTAGAAGATTATTGGAAAACAATTAGAAAAAACACAGTGCAGTACATCGAACCCCGACCTTCCCGTCATCGCCATTCCAGTCCAATGTGAGGGTGACTTATATAACTTGCAAACACTGACATGGGTCTTAATTAATTAAATAAAATGGCAGAAACCAGAAACTGACAGAACAAAGTGTTATCAGTAGCAAAGTTGGGTCACGCTTGCAAACAAACTGGGTGGCCAGTGATAACATGTTTGGGGTTCGAATAATGGCTGCGTGTACTGGATGGGTGTGCTTTAGTTGTTTCTTCACTAAATGGTTATCTATTTCTCCTCTACGCAAGTGCTGATGGCATTTCCTCGACAGCGGGGTTGGCCAGATTTATGGACCTAGTGATCTCCCTCACAGGAGGAAAATCTTTTGCGATATACTACGGATATTGTTTGTTTCATTGATAAAATATTAATAACCCATTTTATTAAATAGTAAAATCATATTGCATATAAAAACTTACAGTACTTTCACTTACTGAAACTGAGTTTTTCATCAAACTGCATACTATAGTTTTACTGTAAAAAAAAAGAATTTTCTCATCAAACACTTGAATCTACAGTTATTGCATCACATTGCATTGAGAGTTTTTTTAGCACCGCGTTTTACTACCCATTCGGTTCATACAATTATGTAATAATAACGTTAATAGGGAAGGAATAAGTAAGGTTGAATTTGAGGAAATATATCCACATTTTCTTCTAGAGAGAGAGTGAGAGAGAAACCATTTAGAAACACCTCCCTTTAGTACACCCAACCAGGATCGAACCACAATATCCCCGTCATCGGCAGTCTAGTATATTGCGAGAGTAGCGTCTTAGACCATGCGACCACCTAATTGGGGAGAAGGTGACCTGGCGGTCTAGGGGTAAGGTGTCAGACTTCTATGCTGGCGGCCGGGGTTCAATCCTCGGTCCCGGCAAAGATTTAACTGATTACCAAACCCTTCCTTCACCTATGACAAGACATCTTGTGAATGTGTGGAATGTCAGGCCTCCACCGTGGTTCGGATTCCACGTTAAACTGTAGGTCCTACATTTCATCTCACAATCACCCTACCATTACACATTAGCGTAAGTGCGTATAACCCGAACGGGTAGTAAGACGTGGTGCTAATAATAATAATAATAATTGGGGAGAAAATTTCTTGAATGAGAGTTCATAATTTCTTTTGTACAAATGAAGGCAGGATTGTAAATGGTTAACAGTCAGACAGTTTCGATATTTATATTTTCTAATATTAATTTGAGAATAATCTGTGAACCATTTCTTACAATGTTCTTTCTCTCAATATTTTTAAATCGATCGGCCAAACAAGCGACCGCGGTCAACAGGCAGATTGCGATCAACTGTTTAGTTACCTATGCTCTACAGTCTACCCACGTCATACTGACCCCATTAGTGTAATTGAACGCGATGGACCGGTCAGCTAGAAGTTTAAGATGCAGTGCACAGAAAGTACGGTAACTCTATATAGGGGCCAAACCAAAAGAGTTCTAAAATGTTTTACCAGCCCATTTTTACAGTGTGACTTTCATAAGAATCCCGTTATTTGAAAACTGTAAACTAATGTTGCCACTATGGCGGGGGGAAAATAATAAAAATGAGTCTAGGCATAGCCAATTCTTAGTCAGTTTAGTTAATAGTGTAAAAATAAATTATACACTAATTCATAAGGAAGTATTATTCGAAGCTTTTGATAATTTTTTAGATGAACTTTATAATTATTAATAAAATCAAATGAGACATATTTCTAGAATGCCAAATTTGAGTGACTTTCAATCAATGCTGCTGATCTAAAGTGGACTGCCTATAAAAAATATCAAGGCTTATCAGTCAGCAGCCAACAGTATAATTTTTTTCTTACATCTACGATAGAGTTTTTTTTTACGTGCAATACCAAGTTTATTATCATTCGGAATAAGGTACAGGAAAGGTGGGTAGAAACACATAAAAGGAACAAACACAATATGGCTTTTACAATGGAAAGACGAACACAGTTCACACTTTACACTGCTACCACTGAACAAAGAGGTATTTGCAAGAAAATAGATCGTCATCACCCAATCTCCCGCCCTAGATTTTAATCCATCGGAACTGATCAGAGGGGAGTGTCAAACGAGTAACGCAACTTCCTAAAAGAGGAAAAAAACAAAAAACAAACACAAACAACTGTTAAAGATAAGGAGGGCAGTTTAGAATAAGTGCACCCATTCGTGTGGAGTGTCTCATTGACGTAGCATTGGTGCGGGGCGGAGGGAGGGGTCCAGGGGTTTCAAGGACTTTGCACACGGAGTCACTACTTTTTCATTCAAGTAGCTCTTCATTTTGTCTTCACGAGGCTGAGTTAACCCGGTTCCAGACCTATTGCTTCACAAAAAATCTGAAAGCACTAGGGATTGAACCCGGGACCTATGTATCTGTATCCAGGAACTTTGCTATGCTGTGAAAAAAATAACAAAGATTAACAAAGAATAATGAACTATTAAACTTTAAATACGGAGAAATGTATTTTTCTCAAAATTTGAAATTTAATATTTTTTCAAAAAAGATAATTTGTTTTGGCTTATCATCCATCCATTATGCATGTGCATTTCCTCATCTAGTAATGATCTCCGTCCTAGTGGGAGCTTTGTAGTGGTGTATACGGCTCGTCCAGTAGTTGGTAACCATGGCAACGTGCAGATGTGATCAATCCCGGCCCCCGCGCAGGTAAATGACGTCATGCACAGGTTAATTAGAGAGAACAAACTCCGACGAAGTAGCCCTGGGGGGTGGAGGGATGGGGAGAGGAAGGGGGTTTGTTGTCCGGAACGACTGCACTGCTTCTCACGGACAAGAGGCATTGTTACAGATAATAGCCGTTACGTAGATACCCTATAGTCCGGTTAAAAATACCTGCCCCTTGTCCTGACATTACATACCTCATTAGGAAAAGCAACAACAATGGCCCTGTCACAAAGAGGATCACATTGGTGACATCCCCCTTTTTTTTATGTTTCTGTTGTTAAATAATATACATGCCTGTAAGGGTATGTATTTTATTTGTTGGTGTAGGCAGCCATGGTTCAATTTTCATATAAAAGGCCTTTTATAAAATAAAAATACATGTTTTTGTGGCCAGAATTGTTAACATTTTACTGGTTTATTAGTTTTATTCAAAAGGTATTTATAATATCTACCAAAAGCTACAGCTATAATAGGTAACTTGGGTTAAGGTAGATAAAGTTTTTTTTTGCCATAGCTGTCAAATATAGTTCTATGAAAATTGGACTATTTATTTACCAGATACTTAGGCTGGGTTGTTTTAATTCATTCATAACGCACAACTATACTTTGGTTTACTTATGAATGGGCATTTGGGGCTCCTTTTAGATTTTACAAATGTATTTTTTATGGTCAATATTAATAAAATTTTAATATTTTATTGGTGTTATTTTATAGGTATCTATGATCTATAAAAGTGGTATCTGAAGATCACGTAACCTGACGTATGAATACGTGAAAGCACCTCTATTATTTTTTTTTATTTCCATTCTTAAGAAAAAATTGTGCATAACTTACAGTATACAACAAAACTATATGGCGTTATCCCACAAAAGAGCCATACTGAATGAGTAGCTGTCATCTGTTGGCGAAGATAGTGACAAATTATTGGGATGGTGGGCGTAATATTAACAGCACAACCAACCTTTCTGCCGTTAATCTCAGTTTTCTAGACCAGAGCCGCTAGTTCTTTCATTAAAGTAGCTCCTAATTTGTTTTCACGAGGTTGAGTTGGCTCCGATACAGACTCACTTTTCCATACACACAATCTGTTAGTGCCGGGGATAGAGCCCGGTACCTCTGTATTTGTATCAAGGAGCTCTGACCACTAGAATACAGAGGGGTGGTTTACGGAGTACAATTTATAATAAACTTACAACCATTCACAATTAAACGTTGTAATTTAAGTCTGACTTAAGTCAATTGTTTTTTATTTATATAAATTGACTTAACCTCTTTTCTCTAGTAGACATTGTATTTAAAAATATTTCTTTCAAGTGTTCTTTATATCAACGTTCATTTAACTGTGTACCTGTATTGTTAAATACAATATAATTAATTTTATAGCTATACTATTATTGACATTAATATCATAGTTAACCTACTTCTCAATAACAGAATCAAAAATGTAATATTGTCCTCTTTATGTTCAATCATATCTACATCCGTAGTCCCCGGTCCCGCCATAAATTTATCTGATTACCAAACCCTTCATTCACCTCTGACAAGACATCTTGTGAATGTGGGGAATGCCAGGCCTCCACCGTGGTTTGGATTCCACGTTAAACTGTAGGTCCTCCATTTCATCTCACAATCACCCTACCATTACACATTAGCGTAAGTGCGTATAACCCGAACGGGTATTAAGACGCGGTGCTAATAATAATACATCCGTAGTTATCGACGCTAAAATAGAGGAAATTCGTTAATGACAAACAAGCATGTCTGATACAAGGCAATTTCAAACACTAACAGAAGATATTTATCGTTTGCTGCGTGTACTGGCATATAATTGGCTAGACGCAGTGCTTCTCAATCTTCTTAGACATGCGGACCCTCTAACCAAGGAACAGCTGATTCCCGGACCCATTGGTGTAGGATAAATTATTAAACAAATGATATTGATAAATTTATAGTATACTATGAGGATAAATGAGTCATTATATACTAGTATATTTTTAAAATTTGATATAATCACAAGTGACCCAGTGGTCTAGGGGTAAGGTGTCAGACTTCTGTGCTGGAGGTCCGGGTTCAATCCTCGGTTCCGGCACAGATTTATCTGATTACCAAATCCTTCCTTCAACTCTGACAAGACGTATATTAATCACAACTTGTGAATATGTTGAATGCCAGTTTTCCACTGTGGTTCGGATACCACGTTAAACTGTAGGTCCTCCATTTCATCTCACAATCACCCTACCACACATTAGCTTAAGTGCGTACAACCCGAACGGCTAGTAGATAAAAATAAATGTAAATATTATATTTGTACATTTTTAAATGTAATAATTTGTTTGAATAAAAGTAAAAAAAGAATTGCAATAAAAATTAAAAGAAAAAATAACATGATTTATATTTGTACATAAAAATCACTGATAATTTATATGAGAAATTGCTTGTGTGACTTATCTGTGGCAAATTTTAGTGACCATCTCCTTATGTCTTATTTCACACTAAGATAAAAAAAATTTATACTACAAAGAGCAGAAAATGTTTTCGCGCACAAATATATTGTTGTGAAAGGCATCAAACGTTTCAGTACTTTTTCTGAACGTTCTTGACGCTGGCTGACGAAATTCTAATAATAAAAAAAGTGAATTTCCAAATGCTCCTCTCAAAGATGTAGGCACAAGGGGCGTAGCCATCCCCACCACTTTTCGCCCTCACTTTCTCACTGGGATTTAATATGGGAAGGAATTTCCTTTGTGTTTAGTACATACCAGCGATTTACCCTTTTGTATAGAATCATATAAGATATAAATATATATATATATATATATATATATATATAAAGGTATGTCACGCATTCCCCGAAAGATCTCGCGGACCCCCTAGACGAACCTCAATGACCCCTAGGGTTCCGCCGATCCCAATTTGAGAATATATGGACTAGAATCTTTCCTCGCATTCTCATTGGCTGATATGTTCAAGGGTTGTCTATGCTCGAGTCCATATATAATGCCTAAGAAGTTAAAGTTAAATCAACTTGATGGAGTGTGCACTACTCATTTTCATAGAAATACACGTGTTTACACTTGATGTACGTTATGTGCTATGAACTATTCGTTATTAGTTACATGAATATAAACCCAGCCTTACCAAGCCGCTATTATAAAAATATGTAGCACGTACAGACTCAGGTTTTTATAGCTGCTAGTAGTTTCTAAATGTTTTCGCTAATGATCTCAAAATTAACACTAGTTGTCTTGTCGAACTAGACTTTGTATATCTTGACACTAACTGTGAAATAGACAGGTCAAGCTCACACATATTTGATCCAAGTGGTTTCCGAACTTTGTTTCACGGAACCACAGGATTTCAAAAGGGGGCTTCATGGCTTCCGTTGACGTTTTACTAGAGATATAATTTCATTAGTACCCGTTCAGTTTATCCACATATTTACACAAATGGAATATGGGTGAATAAGGTAGAATTTAAAGAAAATGTACCTGCATATTTATTAAGGGAGTGTGCGAAACAGATGTTTAAAAAATTAAATAATACCCTCATTACACCTGACCAAGATTTGAACCCTTTTTTTCCCCCTCATCAGAAAACCAGTTTATTGTGATAGTGATGTCTTAGAGCATACCACCACTGAATTTAATTATCTACATTCAAATACATACATACATACATACCACTATGTATGTATATGACAAGATTATATATACCGCACTATTTATTTATTTTAAAAGGAGATAACATATTACACCTGTATATGCATGTATTTACATATGAGAGGTCGTCCTTAAATGATGTAAGGCTTTAGAATTATTATATTTATTTTCTGACAAATTTTTAAAAACATTTTATCACCTTAAATTTTGATTTAAAAAAATCTTACTCAAGATGAACCCTTCGTAAAAAACGTAAGAAAATACTTAAACCCATTACCCCCATAAAAACTCCTTATGAATTGTATAATGTGTAAACAAAGACATTAAATGGAAGTAATATACTTGTACAATTAATTGTACATAAACAGCGTGAAGCCTAGCACATGGAAATAATCTCTAGACTGTGTTAAAGCCGCTTCAAGCCTTATATTCTTTAAGTTTGAGAATTACACCTGGACACAGAAATATAGCCCGGGACTCTTGGGTTAGATTCCCGTGTCCACGTATAGTTGTTAAAACTTACTAAAGATTAAAAAAAAATCAGTCAAACGTCAACGGAAGCCCTGAATCACCAAATTTGATACAAAATGAATGTCGAACTATTTTGAAAGCGCTAAAGCGTTAACTTTTATTAAAAGATTAGTTAGTTTTTGTTCAGACCTTGGAATAAAGGTTCTTGTTAATCTTCTTTCTCAACTTCTTGACAAGTTTTATCAAAAAATATTATGAGATTTTTTTTAAATTTTTAAAACTATTTATGTATATTAATCAGGATTTGTATCGATACTGTGCAATCAAAATAAAAAAATATACATAATTTATATGCTAAGTTTGATATTAAACTATAGCTACCAATTTCGTCAGCCTAATGTTTCTAGGTGATAATATTGTATTAAGTTGAGTTTAAAAATTATTTCACATTGAAAAAATACTGGCATTGCCTATTTCATAAGTTGAGGTTTCACTCAAAATTTTATTTGAAAATAACTGACCTATTTTATGTCTCAAAAAACCATCGCATGGATTAATTACCAGTAAAAGACTACAGGCGGGAATACTGGCCGTGAACTACACTTATTTGCCTTTACTTTACTAGAATTAAGTAGGGCCTACTATAGAAACAAAAAATAGTATAGCAAAAAAAAACTAGTTCACTAACTACCCGGTCTACCCTGCAGGAAAATGTCAACTATTTGTTTGTTAGATGACTTCTTAAAGTCTCACACATTTTCTTGTGGCAATATAATTAACTTTAAAAACCAATGTGAAGTTGAAAGGGCACTAATTTTTTAAATTTGATTTTCTAATTACTGTAAAATTGAATCACTTATCAAAGTTAACCCAATTAAATATGTATTGTTAAAGAAAAACGAAAAACAATCAGCGTAATTACATTTAGCAAATTAATCATTATTGCACAAAGGTTACATTTGAGGGAGCGAGAACAAAAACCAGGTAAATGACACAATACATATTTTGAGAAATGGCTATCGAAGTTTATCACCGTATTGTAAATTCAAAAACAATGGTTTACTTGTTAATGTAACCGGCCTCGTGGTGTAGTGGTCAGTGCACCTGGCTACAAACCTAGGGGTACCGGGGTTGATTCCCGGCTAGTATCGTGGGTATTTTTCCCGAAAGAGGAACTTCCCTAAAGCTCACCAGGTTTAGTTTAGTTAAATTTAAGTGTTTTCACTGGTTCCACACCTTCATACTCACTATCACCATCACCTCATCTCATCGAGACATGGAAAGAACCTCCAAGGAAAGGATATACGATTAGTACATTTGGGCGTCCCCTGGGCAACGGTACATTAGTACTGGATAATCTCTCCACTACTTGGCTATGATTGATGTAACCTAAAAGTGCAATATTATATATTATAGATACTCGATCATGTTATTTGTTAAGTCACATTGTACATAATTTTTGACCTGCAATAGACTCTATGGTGGTAATGATCTTCTGAAAATAAAGTTAATTGCCTGATTTTGTTTAGCATAAATACTTTAGCCAAATACAGCTAAGCTACATTCTGTACGTACAACATAGAATAAAATATGAATACTTGTAATATTAAGCTAATGAACTGTCTCTGTTCAAAGAAAATCTACCCCTTTTAATTCCACATTACTTGAAAATACACCATCTTCCTTATCTTAACTTTCTTGTACTGGATTTTCTTGCTGTGCCAGAAAGATTTTCAAAATTTAAACTGCCAAAACAAGCATGTTTAACTGGAGGTACCAGAGGTTTCAGTTCTTAGATACATTTTTTTTTTGCAATTTTTATTTCCATATTTCTGGGTAGAGTTGTTGAAGTTTAATCACATCTGGCATTCCAATGCATCGCTTTGAGTATCTCACTCTTCTAATTGGATATCGTCTTCTAATACCTACTTGAAAAGCATAACAAATTGATTTTTATTTTAAAGACTAATCCATACAATGGGGCCATGCTATTGCTTCACCATCGTCATCTTTGTGCGCCAATTTTTAAATCGTATATTTTTCTATGGCCTGGCTTGATAAAGTATCCATCTTTTGTCATTTGCACAGCTTCCATATTTTTCAACGTCTGCTTCACAGAATATATCTAATCCAAGCGGACCAAAATATTGCTTAGGAATTCCTTGCGTTTTTCTATTAGACCAAAATCCTGGTCACAATCGATGTTCTTATGATCTGGCTCAGGAAATTTGTGATCAATAACTTCTATTGAAGTTTGTTTCACAGTCAGCATCCAGTATTTCGATATATTATTACGATTTTAACCCCCATCACAGTCATTGTATGTTAGTACAATTTTTACATCATTCAAGTATTTATACATTTTTTAAGCACGCTCCAATTTCCTGAGAGCTTCTGGAAGCATCATTTTCACCCCACATTATCACTGTGACTCTTCTACTCAAGAGATTGGGAACATGAAAATTGAATTTCAGGCAAACTCACGAGTAATACACCTGGTTTCTATTGAGTGATGGTGTGGGCAATGTTTTCTGTAGGTCAAAATTAAATATAACAGTTTTACTGTCATATCACGATCGTAATGTGTCCATTTTATTTTGCTGAACAGCTCTATGGGCTCGTCTTTGATGTAGTTCCTGTTCTTGTTTTAGCTTCATCAGAGCTTGATCATCATTTTCATGTTTGATTTTTACTGCAAATGTGTTATATTTATTGCAAGTTGTCTGTATGAGTCATGTGAAAATTTAAATTAAAACTAACATTAAACACATTTAGGTAACACTACTCTTTCACGGGTTCATGTTTTTTTATTATATTTTAAATATTATAAAGTAAATTGCTACTTATACTCACCATTCATATGACTATAAAACACCAAAACTGTTTATGGATTAATCTTGTTATTCATAAGGCACTCGCCCCCTATCAAAACATCCCAAATATAAATAGACACATCACTTACCTGCTTTTTATTCTAAGAGAACTTGCCAATGTACAAACAGTTCGAGGTAAGCCCGTGCTTACCTGATTTTCACCCATAAAGGCAGATGCATTATACTTGCCTCGATTTCTCCAAAAAATGTCATTTATTTGGTTTTAGTTCTCACCCCCTGATGTGTTTGAATAGGTTCATACATTTCTAATCAGTCGAAGTTTGTAGCAGTAAATAAATAATCTAAGCAATCACGTTATGAATTCCCAATCAAACTAGTTTTCATTAAATGAAAAAAATAATAATTGTGCAGACGGGCATTGAAAATGGACACAATATAGTGACAAAACTAATAGATTGTTATCGGTAACGTTTATCATTACTGACTCTACAGAATCAATAAGTTTTTTTTTACAAAATATTATTTTTTTCAATCTAGTGTTGTTGAAATTGTTTGGAATTCACCCAACTTTTTGTGTTTACAAACGTTATATAGTGTTTTTTTTTTAATTCCTGCTTTAATCGATTTAATACAAATGGCAGGGAGGAAAATATTATTTGAGTTAAAATTCACCCGTATTGGACAGTGGTAAAATCACAGGTAAATTCTCATGGGGTATACAACTTGAAGTACACCCACATTGGATTCGAACAGCAACCTCCCAATCATCAACGACCAAAATAAATGTGAGAGTATAATATTAGACTGATCAACCACCGCTGGAAGTACGAATTGGACATTAATGTTGTATTACAAGTTTTAATTTAATATAGTAAAAATACCTGAGTTTGCCATTAAATGTGTTAAGTGACCACAATGTATAATTTATCATTTCCAGCCCTAATAACGTGCACACATGTCATGTATGTTGCGTTTCGTTCCTTGTCACGGCGCTACCTGTGTTCTAGGGGACTGTAAGCAACATACATGTCATGATTGTTGCGTTTCGTTCCTTCTCACGGCGCTACCTGTGTTCTAGGAGTTGGTAAGCTATACATATATGTCACCATTGTTGCGTTTCATTCCTTTTCACGGCGCTACCTGTGTTCTAGGAGACTATAAGCTATACATACATGTCACCATTGTTGCGTTTAATTCCTTTTCACGGCGCTACCTGTGTTCTAGGAGACTATAAGCTATACATACATGTCATACTTGTTGCGTTTCGTTCCTTCCAACAGAACTCCCTGTGTACTTGGCTAAGAAAATATTGTGCAAATAAAACCAAGGCGAAAAACATATTCTGGATCTCATTTACAGTTTGTAATATGTGCATAAAAATAGCAAAAATTACCACTATGGGAATATTGACATGGTTTTAATAATTACAGGAATTCATATATTAGGAATACATATTGTTTAACTGTCCTACCAAATAAATAACGGAAAACTCTTAAAACGTGTTTTGTTCACTATATCAAAGATTTAATTAACTAATTAAATTTTTAAGGGTGGTATGAGTTACATATTTATGGTACTGTCATCTTTAGATAATGAATATTTCAGAGGTTTGTATGCCCTCGCCTGTACTCTCCTTTGTTCCTACTAATGCCACATGTTAATTATATACTTTTCCTCTACATTAATTTTAATTAGCCGGCGTTTTTTTTAATGATATGCATTTTAATGTGTTGACTTTAGCCATCAGTGTTCACAGTTGAGTGCATTAGCCTGTGTACTTTAAATCTGTTTTTTAATATTATTTTTTACAAGAAAAATTTGATTAAATACTAAAGTAGCCTATAAATATATCAATAGCTCCTCAAATACAGGTAATAATAATAAACATCAGATATGAACACCCTCTAACACCCCAATTTATAATTAGTATTTTGCTGTTAATGGGGGTTTCCTTCGTAATAATGAGGCCTCACTATATACATTTTAAATAATGTTTTAGATATATTATTAAAATAATATAATGTTAACTTTTTGACGCTAATAACATATTTCTATATAATGATGTGGGGAGTTAATAATAACACGAGGACATATTATAATAATGACTAAGCAGACTCACTAGTGACGATATTGGCGTGGAGGACAAACAATAACACGAGGAAATATTGTGATAATTATTAAGTTGACTCACCAATGATGATATTGGCATAGTGAGCTTACAATATTATAATGGATTATAATAATGGTCAGTTGTTGACTCACCAGTGACAAGGTTGGCATGGTGAAATTGACAAACGGCATCAGCCTCATACCACGTGATACGGTCTCTAAAATATCGGTAGAATACGGGGAATCCTTCCTGTGGTAGAAACCATGTGTTCGAAATGTTCACCTAGAACAATACAAACAGAAATATTTATAGTAGGCCTATTTAAACATGGGCAAGGATATATATATTAAAATATAAGATAATAATAATTATTATTATTAATATATACAATACAACTTTTACATTTTTTGTTCGTAAAATTATTTTTATAAGAGGCAAATCATTGAGCAAACATTTGTTATTTTTCTTTTCACGTTTAATATTATTTTTACTCACGTATCTTATAGGGTTTTTATAAAATAATGTTCATAATATTGCATCGCTGGTGTACTAGGAAGTCAAACACGTGTACTCTAGGTTTAAAGTCATCTTAATAAGACATCATCCGTGGGCACAGGATGTTTAAAAAAAGAAAATATTAAACATAAATCTAATTTAAATAATACTTTTGACTTTAAGTTCAATATATACATCGACATTTAAACAAAATAAACATTAATCTCATTTGATTTTCTTCTTTTATATTTATGGTAAGAATGATTTTAGGGGCTTGCATTCCTTACTTTGACTCAAGAGCTCAGGATTCAACTTGTTAGGAATCCTAAACAGGTGCTTTGGTGAAAGTTTGTTTTCGTCAACACATATTACTACCCGTTACGGTTACACGCATATGTTTACACTAATGTGATAGAATCAAATAACCGAAGCTGTTATTTATGCTTTTTTTGAGGAATTCTCCATCAAGATATCATATTCTAAAAATTGAAAAATGAAACCTGGACATGGGAATCAAACCCGGGACCTTTGTCTTAGTACGCCAATGCTCTCACCACTGAGCTATCCAGGAATAGTCCCGTACCCAGGGTCATTCTTAATTCATATTTTAAGGCAGAGTCTATGATGGACGTGCGGAAATCGTCGGCTACAAATGTGTGATTTTATTAAGATCACGAGCTATCAGATAACGCAGCCACCTTTGACTCGGTAGTTGGCTTAAAACTGGCATTTGTAAAATTATTATAATATGAGTGAAGAATGACCCTGAGCACTGGATAATTCCTGGATAGCTCAGTGGTTAGAGCATTGGCGTACTAAGCCAAAGGTTCCGGGTTCGATTAAAGTGTCCAGGTGTCATTTTTAAATTTTCAGAATATAATGTGATAGAGATAAGGAAGAAAAAATTTAGAAGAGATGTACCTAAATTTACATGGAGTAATAGTGGGAAACCATTTGGAAAAAACACCATCAATACACTCGACAGGGATTAGATCCCTGATCTACCATCATCAACAGTCCAGTCTATTGTGAGAATGACGCCTTAGACTAGGGGTTTGCAACTGGTGGACCACGGGCCATTCATGTTTAATTTCTTCTTTACATCTGCTATATTATGTTAACGTGTCAAAGATAGTATATTTTAGTCAGAAAAGCAATTTAATATGTAATTAAAAATGTTAGATTAGCAATAATATTAAATTCACAATTACATACCAGTTATCTTTTTGCGAGACCTGAAAAAATATCTGATTATGACGCGGCCCGGCCACCCCTAGACTCGTAAACTCAACTGTGGCTCTCGGGCACCTTTAAGTTGGAAATCTCTGCTTCAGACCGCCCAAACGGGTTTACTAGTAATAGTTTAAACATTGTTATTATCATCCCATTCGATTATACTCCTCTTTAAGGCAATTGTTGGTTAATTTTATATCAACCAACCCTTTATTTTTATACCCTTAAATTGATTCTACAATAAAGCTTGCATACAAATACAAAACATATACATTTTATTTTTCATAGACTAATAATATTGTCAACATTATACTCGTAGTACCGTGTCGATAATCCAAACTCTCTAATGAAAAAAAAGGTTCAAACTTGGAATATGTTTCTGGTTTCTTTAATGTTCCTGTGGGTAATAGTGTCGAGTGTTTCATTTAGCCCCTGGTAACGACAGGTCAGAGTGGTACACCATACACATCTACCGATCAAACTCCCCCACCCCCGAAACTCTCGAGGGCCGATACTAGGAACAACACACTTGGAACACGACTGTCATGAACATTCATCAATCAAGAGCCACTTTTAAAATAAAACTCAAAAAGAAGGGAGGGATCGAGCAGATAACAAACATTTAATTTGGGAATATGTGATAATAAAAGGGATGTTTGAATGTGTTTTTAATTGAAACGGTCTCCTATTTCTCACCTCTTTGTCATCCCCTTTCTATGTTTTATTCCTTTATAAATCGCTTGTACATGAACAAATAATTTTATTTTAAGCTTACATTTAACAAATATATGTTTTGTTTCGTAAAGTTGGTGATTACATTAAAAGCTCACCAATGGGAAATACTGTCGAGTTTAAGTGGAAATCAGTCATCTTGAGCTTTATTGAACCTATGTTATGATCGTGTTTGTGTATCTTTTTAAATTATCAATGTAATTTGAGACCACTTTGATGAAAACAAGACACCTACAGCTTTTGTTTATGTTATTTCTTATAGCCAATATTCTGGTCTGATATTCAAAAATTAAACTGTTTCACACACATTTGGTGCTATAAACGTAACACACTGTTTCTTAGTTATACTTATATCAACTATCAAGCGAGCTGCCTTAATGGCCACATGGTCTAACGCGATACTCTTGCATTAGACTAGACTGCCGATGATAGGGAGATTGAGGTTCGAGTCTAGGTCGGGTTTTTCACTCCATATCCACGCAAATGTGGGTATATTTTCTAAAAATATAAAATTCTTAGTTCCTCAAACCACTGGTGTATTTAGTTAGCTAAGCGTATAACCCGAACAGATAGTAAAACACTATTCTAAGAAAAACTATCAAATGACTTCAATTAGGAGAATGGATTACAGCCGGTTTAAACTGTTCTAAAATATTTTGCAAAATCAAAAGTAATTTTTTTTTGGACAAAACCACGATTTTTTCAAAACTCTTTTATATATAATATATATTATATTTATACAAAACACTATTTTGCACCATAGTGGAACAATGCAAGGTAAGCTTGCAACCTTACGTTATTATTATTATTATTAGCACCACGTCTTACTACCCGTTCGGGTTATACGCACTTACGCTAATGTGTAATGGTAGGGGGATGGTGAGATGAAATGGAGGACCTACAGTTTAACGTGGAATCCGAACCACGGTGGAGGCCTGGCATTCCCCACATTCACAAGTTGTAATTAATTCACTTCTTGTCAGAGGTGAAGGAAGGGTTTGGTAATCAGATAAATATGTGCCAGGACAAAGGTTTGAACCCCGGACCACCAGCACACAAGTTTGACACCTTACCCCTAGACCACCAGGTCACCCTTTGCCACCTTACAGGGTAAGACAAAGAGTATAATCCACAAGGCCTAAGGGTTGAGGATTGTTATCATGATAGCAATCGCATCCATTAAACTACAACAACTAGAGCAAAGCTTTATTTCCTCGTCAATTATAGCTTGTATTTATGCTCTTCAAACGTTCGATTCAAACTTTCACTTTGCCTTTTAAAATGTACATTAACTAGATTTCAATGAACCCGCGACAAGATAAACCTCTAACGATATTTATACAACCCACGGGGAGAGTCCTTCTAGTTGTTGTGTTTTAGCATTGTGGCTTAGTACCGGTTCAGGTTATACGCACATGTAATGATTACACTAATGAGTTAGGGATGAGGAAGGTTGAATTTAGATAAAGTGTACCTGAGGGGGAGTGGAAAACCACTTAGTAAAAAACACCTCCAGGACAATCAACAGGGACTAGAACCCCGAGCTGTCTGTCATCGGGAGTATAGTCTGTTACGAGTGTGACGCCTTAGTCAATTCAACCATTGTAGTAAGTAATATATTTCTATTATTACTATTATTTACATACGTCAAATATTTAATCTGATATCTCAGACTGGCTGAGATGAGCTAGATAATCCCCTTGAGAAATGACACCTCACAAATGTGTTTAGCATCGGTCTTAGAGTTGAGTTAAAAGAACAATCGGTCAGTAAATACTCATTTACTCCATTAGTAAAATTGATCGAAGGTCACATCAAAGAAACCTTCACCCGCAATTTATTGATTCGTGGGAGGGCGTGGTCGATATTTACAGTGGCCGGCCAGCAGTTGGAGGACATTAGGACCTTGACGACCGGTGGAAAAGGGGAAGTTTTTATTCCTCTTTTGGGAGCAAGTGTCTCGCGCGAAGAGAGGCAATAAATGGCCGCCATTACAAACGACTGTCGCCGGCAAGGACGTAAGTCTCAAGTATTCCTGAGGGCATTTACTTTTAATACTTCCTGCTTGATTTGATTAAAAGTCAGGAGGGTATTTTTTTTTCTTGTGACCTCTTTTTTTTTAACTTTCTTTGAACGATATGATTTATGTTGAGTTTGGATCCCATTGCGACCACCTCTGTGGTCTAATGGTCATAGTTACTGGATACAGATCCAAAGGTCCCGGGTTCAATCCCCGACACTTCCAGGTTTTCTGTGAAGCAGTGGGTCTGCAACCGGGTCCAATTAGTCTTGTGAGGACACTTGAGGAGCTACATTAATAAAGAAGTAGTGGCTACTGTCTATATAACAGAGATTAGCATAAATAGAATTAGTTGTGCTGACCACATGACATCCTCTATCCTTAAATGTTGGCACTATCTTTGCCAACATGCGGCGGCCCTCGGTAGATATAGCTTACTTGCGGGCTGATATCATGGAGTATTTTTAAATCAGGTTGCGCAACCCCTGGAGTATCACGAGCGTCAAATGGTGGGATGGGATAGCACCTTCTCCAAATTTATGTCCTCAGCGAGATATATGAGCCTCCCTTGAGGAGGAGGAGGGGAGTGGCTGTTGGAAGATGAGATATATACGCGTCTAGGCCTCCTCGAGATTTCTCTACACCCCCTCAACAGGTCACAAAGCGTCAGCTCAGTGAGTAAAAATGGGCCGTTGCTTGATCCAGATTCAAAACATGTAACAAGATCATATTTTTTGTAAATTATACAAACAATTAAATGTATATTTATACCAAACTAAATCAATCACAATTTCATTACATGGAACCAAAAGTTTAAAATAAAATTCCAAAGTATTAAATAGATAGATACCACTACAAAGATTATAGACACGATTATTAATTTTTTTAAATCTAAATCATTAATAAAACTCATAAAAACAATTTTATGTATATTCTTTCCGAGGCTAGTTTGTTGAACTGTAGCTAATTTAAACCTTTTAGAATAAAATTTAATATTAAGATAATGATTTTAATTATATTGATTTTTATTGTTTTACCAAATTTGAAACAAGTTATATTTTCGCTAGAAGCTTCTGGTAACATCACGAGCTATGTGTGACTTGAAGAAACATCTCTTAAGGTTGAGTTTATTGTAATAGGATGCTGAATGTCTGCAGTTCACCAATTTAGTGCGAACTTAGAACTAATATCAGAATACGCATGGTTTGTTGCTTTCTATATTCAGACGGGTTGAGACCCTGTTAAATCTAGTGACGTGTCACAAAATAGTATAATTTTGTCTGGGTATAGCCTGAACAGGTAGTCGGACTCAGTGCTAGAAAGAATAAATATTTTATCTTCGAGTTTATCTCGGCCAGTACAGCGCCTCTCTGCCGAGTCAAGGTGGGATTGAAAGGGACGAGAGAAAAGTGCAGAGCCTCTGCAGTTTTTATAGTAAAACTTTTTTGATGAAATTAAATAAAATATTTCTCGAGTAGGAACATAGAATTTAAATTTCTTTACATACTAACCTTAAAAGTTTTTTTTAAAATATCTGTCTGGGGTGTCTTGTAATGTAATGACAGCTTTTTCTCTTCATTTAAAACTTTGCCATCTAACGCCGTTATGCTCATGACAGATATTCAACAACAGCTGTTGATATCACAATGTGAAGAAAGTTAAACTCTTATGTTTCTACTGGCGAAATATTTGATTTATTTTGGTCAAAAAACATTTGCTATAAAACTGCAAAAACGCCTATTTTTTCTTGAGTCTTCTACACTACCCACCTTAAGTGTCCTAGGTTAATACCCGGCATGGTCAAAATATTTATCAATAGGAATATATTTGGTTTTCTACTTTCACAGTGATGAATTAACATCTGGCGGACTGACTTGTGTCTGTTATAAGAGTTAAGTTTGTTTATAGCCCGTGTACAATCAATTGTTTTAAACAGTGAAGGTTATTATTATTATAATTATTATTATTAGCACCGCGTCTTACTACCCGTTCGGGTTGTACGCACTTACGCTAATGTGTAATGGTAGGGTGATTGTGAGATGAAATGAAGGAACTACAGTTTAACGTGGAATCCGAACCACGGTGGAGGCCTGGCATTCCCCACATTCACAAGATGTCTTGTCAGAGGTGAAGGAAGGGTTTGGTAATCAGATAAATCTTTGCTGGGACCGAGGATTGAACCCCGGCCGCCAGCATAGAAGTCTGACACCTTACCCCTAGACCGCCAGGTCACCAATAGTGAAGGTTAAATACTGTATTCCCAATAGACTAAAATACAATAACAAAGTGCTTCAAAACACAACAAAACTGCTCTAATTCCATACTATAGTGATTTTGTAAAACAATGATTATTTAATAATGTTAATACCTTGGAGACAAAATGGTGTCAGAATAAGTCATACTGTAGTATTCTATTAAGAACATAGAACAATTCTTCTAGTAAATAATTCATGATCACCCATCTTGAATCTTATCTTCAATTACTCATTAATATTAGAACCCAGTTGGCCTCTGACGTCACATCCCCATTATTGAACAAAAAGATATCTAATATTCAACGCGGAAGAGCGACCTAACATTGAGAAATATCCACGGAATGAACTAATGAACCAGCGATGTGCGGTAATAGGCCTTGATCGTGGTTTGCAGATAGCAATTTCAATACAATAATATTCCATATTTTATAAACCATTAGCTATAGAAAATAAAGGCCAATGTTTCAAAGCCCACTGCTTTTATTTTATGTATACGTTTCATGTTGTAGGAAATAAAAGGGTATTCAAGAGAAAATGCACCATAATTCCTTAGTATATGGCATGAAAAACTACTTTCAACGTTTTCTTAGAGGGATTCGAAATCGGTTCTCTGGTCAAGGTTGATTAAAAACCGAAACTAATATGTAATTAAAGACTAAAATAGATGATGGAACAATTTCGGAACCTAGTGCTTCTAATTTTTAACGAATTATCATTCGAAACAAATAATAGTAGAAGTAAAAATATTGCACTCTAGCATTTACCACAAATTAAAATAATTACATTTTAAAGCAAAGGATGGAAAAGTGATATATAACAGGATACGTCATTGAGGCGGGTTAATTTTATTTTAGTTAGACCTTAGTCCTGTTCCTACAGTCATAGACTATAGGACCTATTCAATAGTTAGGAAAACTAATTTCCAGTATTGATAATATCTAAACATTCACTCACGGCATCCACCCAAATTCACATTTCACTTATTACGGAATGCCATGAGCTTTGAGAAATACATTTTGATACCTATACTTGATTATATTATTGTATATTGTATATTGTACATTGTATATAGTAATTGTGTTTAAATTTATATTTTGTTCTAATAATTAGTATATATGATTTTAAACGCATAGCCGACATTAACATATAGTTTTGCCTCACTTTACTTGTGTTGTGAGAAATTAGATTTGTCTTTAAGTGTTTCTTTTTCTGAAAATGTAATAAATTTAATTTCTTGCAAGAATTTATTTTTTAAAGGTAAGTCTACAAATAAATAGACTACGAATTTTGTAAGAACTTCGTTACTCTGAGAAGTTTTGCTTACATACTTTTTGTGGTTTTGTTTACCTGTTCAGGTTATATCTATTCTAATGGGGTAGGTATGAGGGAGACAATATTTTAGAGGTGGTCTACCTTCATTTGTATGTAAGGAGAGTGGGAAACCATCTACGAAAAATCACCCTCAGTAGATTCTTTCGGGTTTCAAACCTCGATATTCCCGTCATCAGCAGGCCAGTCTAACACGAGAGTGACGCCTTAGACTGTTCGGCCACTGAAGCAGATTCCATACTTTCAAATGCTACAACCATCCTTTGGTTGACCTGGCGGTCTAGGGGTAAGGTGTCAGACTTCTGAGCTAGCGGCCGGGGTTCAATCCCAGGTCCCGGCACAGATTTATCTGATTACCAAACCCTTCCTTCACCTCTGACAAGACATCTTGT
>CABFVX010002337.1:108133-118706 GCA_902151425.1 Timema shepardi | reverse complement strand
TTCTTGTGGCACAAATTCAGCACTAAATATTGGTATAGGTTTCAGAATTTGTGCCGTTAGTGGTGCTGCTAACTTCACGGACCTCTTGGATATGATTCCTGATGAAGGCCAGAAAATGTATCACAGTGATATCGGCAGTTTTCTCTGGCGACAGTAAGTTTTTCTTTGAATTTTTAAAAAATAAAATCGTTTTGCTACCCGTCCAGACTGGAGACATATTTACAAAAATGGGGTAGAGGATGAGTAAGGTGTATAATTCAAAGGTGTACCCCCATTTGTGTAGGCTAGAAAATAAAAAAGGATTAAAAAAAGAATACCCTCAGTACACCCGGTAGGGACTGAAACTAACCCCTTACCTTCTTGTCATGGGCGAACCAGACCGGATGATGTAGATTCCTCAACCTTTGTGCCACCCTACGCAGGTGACAAAGATTGGTAAATTAGTGGTCTGGGGCAAAGTTTTTCAACCTATGTGCCTCGAGAGTTAGGGGGAAGACGATAAAGAAGCGAGAAAAAGTTTACGAGTAAAAACAAATAATTTTTAAATTCATCATCGACATTATTTTAAAAAATAACTTAAGTAATTAGAATTCTAGCTAATGAAATTTTAAACACTGTATTAATACGCGTTATTTGGTGATAAAAATCCTCTTTTGAAAACTGATGATGTGCCTTGTAAATAATTGATTGTGCCCTTGAGTTAGAAAAAAAGTTGAAAAATCGTTGGTCTGGGGTCTGAATTTGTGTGGACAATTGGTCGATTTGACTGTTTCTCATAATAGTTCTATTTTCAACAAAAAATTGTGGCAGTAACTAAAAGATTAAATAATTATTAACGTGTGAAAAGGCCTTGATACACAATAAGATAAACATGTAGCCATCGTTATAAAATTTAATCAATATCATATTTAGTACTACCTAGCCCGGTGTATCGGCCCAGTTCGACCTTTGACCCCGACGTGGAGAGAGAGTGTATTGTGATTATTACGCAATGTTGTGTGTCTCTCTGATTGATTGGCTGTTGGTTTACCCCTTCCCCTCCTTCTGACCCCCTTAACAGTGTTCCAAACTTGTTTATTCTTGTTTCATTTGTTTTTTTATTTGTGTACAATGCGTTTTTATGTGTGCTCAATGGTTATTTATGTATGCTCCTTGCTTATAATATAATAACAACATACGGTGTATAGACTAACATAAGGTCGTTCGACCATCAAAACGCTTCATATAAATGAAAATAAAATATCGTGGTGACACTTTATCTTTATTTAAATAATATATTTTATGTTGAGCTTTTAACAGTTAATTTTGTAAAGATAAAAACAATAATATTGTCGAAACGTTGAAAAGAAAAAAAAAGTGTAATGTTTTCACCTCCAATTTTGTATATCCACGGATGACTACAACTACACGCCACTGCTAATATGGTTGGTATAACTGTAGGAAATCTTTAAGAGAGACGCAGGCCTAGCCCGAGTTTGTTACAGACAATCTAGACCTATTGAATTTGAACTTTGGAAAGGTAAGAGAGAGTTGGGATGGATTTGTCCCAAGAGGCAGATTCCGCCTGTATTATGAAACTTTACTCGTTCAGCCTGAAACTTCGGGATATGAGGTGCCGTCAGATAGCAAATGGCTTTAAAAGCCTTGGTCGAAGTCAAGACAGATACATATAGAAATAAAGCTATGCAGTTTTGTTCACTCCCATTTTCTGAGCATTCAATTTTTATCTAAAGTCTAGTGTCCTCGGCGAGTTGAGGTTATCTCATATAATATGAATTATTAACTCAAATAACCACAAAGAATTCTGTCATTAAAGACTTTGTGATGTCATCGTAATTATATAATATATTTGCAACTTCCTGCCTCAGTTTCCTTCGCACACTCGGAAAGGCGATGCATATCTGTTCATTGACGTCCAGAAAGAAAAAATGCCTCGTAACTTTCCTGCTAAACTCTCAGAGTAGGGCAGGCGTGTCTATCTCGTTTGATCATAGGTACCATATTGAACATGCTGAGGCGGAAAAACAAATTCTCTATAATGTTTTTAAGTTGAAAAATTATACCTGTACACAGGAATAGAACCCAAAGCCTTGAGCTTCGTACGTCCTGGGCAAGGAATGACACCTGGATAGCTCAGTAGTCAGATCATTGACGTATTAAGCCAAAGGTCCAGGTTCGATTCCCGTGTCCGGGTATCATTTTTCAATTTAAATATTATATGCGGCTATAACCGTAATAGCTTATATATTTCATCCATCGAAACTCTGTAATTTCATGTTCTTAAAATTAAAATAATTCCAAGTAACTTACTATATATAAAAAATGAGTGGGTACCCTATATGAAAATATAATACTAAATCTTTTTTTTTTAATAAAAATTTGAAAATCAGTTATTTGCATCAATGATGTTGATGTTGGGCTCTAAATATTATACCTAAGTTGACAAATGTGTGTTCGTGGGCAGAGATCTATCGGGGCGTTTGGTTTTATTTCATGTGAGAAAACAACTGTTAACAAGCGTGTGTGTTGCCAAACACTGCATATATTTGTTGCGCACATTTAACAATGTTTAGTAATCGATCCATATCCAAGAAATAGTACCTCATGTGCTAGAATTCTCCAAATAATTCCAAGTTACCAAATACCACCAAATGTTTTATTTCCTCGGTTTTTTAAAAAGAAGAATAGTGTTGCGGTGTTTGATGGCTCATCATAAAAATAAAGGTCCACGGGCCGCACAAAATTATGACTGCTCTGTAAGGTATTCCTCCTACTTTCTCCTCGCTGATCGTAGTAGCTGACTTACCTACCATAACATGCTAAACGATAACCATTAGCGAGAGGAAGTCTTCTCCACAATATAAAACAATTCGTGGATCCATTTCATGATTGCTTTTTTTTCTTATTCAGCCAAGACGTTCCCTAGTCCCTCGAAACACGCGCCATTTTTTCATCATGCGTGCACCGAGTAGGCATGCAGCAAGGCAACTACGAAATAAACTGAAATTATGCAATGATTTTGCTAGGGGTTGACATTTGGATGGTCTCTTTTAACCAACCAAAATCATAGTTGGGTAAAATTCTTGGAGAAAAAAATCTCCAGAATGTTCAGTTCCATACAAATGATTGTAGATAATCAATTTTATCGTGAAAATGTATTATTATTTTGCCAGCCTAGTACCATGATGAAAGTATATAAGATAAAAATAATGTTTCTAATTTTACTGTTTGGGCTATACGCGTACATTACTTATTTAAGGCGATTGGCCCTTTTCATTTGGCGTGAAAATTCAGAGCAATGGGAACAAACTGTTATCTTCAAGAATTTTTATTGTTTTGCAATTTTATTTTCGGAAACTTTTTGTTCAAGAATAGAAGCTTGTTGATTAAGTTATATTTATTATATACAGTAGCACCATGACTTCTTTGGTGCTGACTGACAGCTCACAACTGACGGCTTTTTAAAGCTACCAGACCAAATTATGTATCCCTACGCCAAACCATATGATCTGCAAAAACATATGTTTAGCAGCTGTCACTTCTAACAGTCAAAATTTAGGTATCAACCTAAATGTTGACTCTCAGAAGTCAGCTTTGAGCTGTCAGTCAGCACCAAAGAAGCCACGGGGCTACTGTACACACCTCTTCAATAAATTTAACAATGATCAAATATCGATAATGTTGACATTTTTCAATAGGAAACTGCCGGCTTCTTAACAACAACAAAAATAATATAAAATGTAACAATTAACAAACATAGATATATTATCCTAGAAGGGGTGTTGAAAAAATCAACAAAAAAATTTCACTCGTTCTCGAGAAAACTGATATTTCCAAACGTATTATTTTTTCCGCAAGACCTGTCCGGTACCTGGTGCCATCTACGGTATCCGTGATCAATCTGTTCTTGTTGGTGCGGAATGATACTTTGGTCAGTTGTGAAGCTACGCCACACCTTTCACCCTCCCGCCCACCCTCCCACAAAATAGGTTTTAGACTTGCATTCGACATGGCCAAGGGCCTTAATATAACGGGAGAAGGAATCAGGAAGGTAGAGTTTCAGAGGGAATGTATCCTAATTTGCGTGGAGTGAAAAACCATTTAAGAAAAAAAAGTCCTTAGCACACCCAATCGGGAATCGAACCTTGATCTCCCCGTCGCCGGCATTCTTGTCTTAACACAAGAGTGACGCGTTTGACCATGCGACCACCAAAGCGAATTTAGTTTATATTAAAGCAATATATTGTTCTAGGGCGTCAATATACTCTTGTTTGGTTAGTTGGGGGTGACCCTCCTCGGTGGCGTAGTTGGCTAACGCGCTTGTCGTGTTGAGCTCGTCTGCTGAGGACGGGGAGATCGAGGTTCGAATCTCGGTCGGGTGAACTGGGGGTGGTTTTTCCTAAATGCCTTTCCACTCTCCCTCCACGCAAATGCGGGTTCACTTCCTCTAATTCAACCTTCCCAATTCCTAATACATTAGAGTAATTAAACTTAAAGCGTACATCCCGAAAGGGTAGTAAGACGCGGTGCTAAATAAATAAAATAAAAGCTGTGGGTGGCAGGTTGGGATTAGAACCCTGGCTGGATGCTCTGGGATCTCTTTTTCTCTCAATGATTTCCCACTCTCCCCCCACAAAATTGCGGATATATTTTATCTAAACTCTATCTTCATCATTCCTATCCTGTTTGTGAAAATGTGCGGATAGCCTGGTTGGATATTAAGACACACTGCACGTAACTTCTTTTTGACTAGGTTAGCTATTATAGATATCACGCTACCGCAAGGTCAATACTCAATATAATTCTAGCTGCTTAAAACATTTTATCAAAAGCTTGTATTTTTTTATATTATCGGTATTTTTTATACTATCGAGGTTCGTAGCATTACCGTAAGGGTTTAATTTACGAGACGATTTAGTTTGTATTAATGTTTAGAACTTATTCGAAAGGTCCCATTTATAGCAGCACCGCGTAAAGCTCTAGTTAACCGTGACGGTGATCATGCGCTCTAAGACGTCAGTCTCGTAAGATACTGGATTGCCTGTGACTATGAAGTTGGGTAGTTTTATACGTGTGATTTATCACGATAGTTTTCCCATCCTCTTTCCACGCTAATGCGGATAACCTTTAAACAGCCTTCCTTATCTTTGATACTTAGTTTAATCTGTTAATAGCTTTTGTGTTTAACTTATTATTTTTTTAATGGTGCTTTTTTTAGTCTTTAGTCAAAGTCGTTTTCGTGTCAAGTGACGGCTCTTGGGTTATTTCTTTATTTCCAAGGCTAGCTCAGCTTGACGGGACCACTAGTAAGCCCAAATTTCCCCCTCCTTTTCACCATATTTGATCAACCATACATACATACAATATAGTAGGACAATGTGTGCACTTAGTTCGAATGGTGAGTGTTGATACTGAATGTGGGGGTGGCGGATGGGAGGGGATAGGGGTGGGGCATGTATTTTACTGGTACATTCATGTCAAACTAAGTCATCTCTGGCAGCAATTCGCTAGCCGCCACTCAGGGTTGGACTGGACCGCTTGGAGGCTGGTTTAGTTTGGGCTGCCACAACTATGTTTAAATAAAATAAAGATATATATTCAATATTCTAAATGGTTTGTCTCATTAAATTATATTCAAAAGCTCCAATGAATAGGCCTAAGTGAGGGAGTGCCCAGAATACATAATTTGATACGATCACATTAAATGTAAAACCTTGCTCTGTATTGTGTCTTGGTGTTGTTTATAAACAATCTCAACAGCCAAACGTAAAGTCATTTGTTTAGAGAAGTCTGACTGTACTACCTTTTTAATATACGTAAGTAGAGTGTGGAGGATTATTTTACCTTCTTAAAAGTATCAAAAATGGAATCCCAGATATTTTCTAGCAATTTAGAAGCATTTTTGATAATTTAAGTAGAA
This sequence comes from Timema shepardi, assembly GCA_902151425.1. Classification (NCBI taxonomy): domain Eukaryota; kingdom Metazoa; phylum Arthropoda; class Insecta; order Phasmatodea; family Timematidae; genus Timema; species Timema shepardi. The sequence goes on along the minus strand of CABFVX010002337.1, from coordinate 112,786 downwards.
AGTGAGAACTTAATGATTTGTGTGGAATGGTTAGGGACGATGCTATCGATAATATAGCTGAAAATAGTATTGGGATTAAATTGACTGGTGGTAAAAATATAAATATTACACCTCATCACTTCAGTTATATTAAAAAATATAAGTTAAGGGCTGTCATATTTATTGTCCTGGGCCGCTTAGAACCTTCCAGTTCACCCCTGCCGCCATTGTGTTAAGTTTTGAAAACAGATTCGTCTTGCGTCATCCAATGATTTATTCTCACAGTGCTCCAGACGGGACCGACCCTTTGATCATTTGGCGAATATCACAATATCCTCAAGAATGTAAGCATGAAAGATAAAAACAGTTCTTTAAACATTTAGACGAGAATGGAGAACATCTGTTCTCTCTTGAGTAATTACGTTTTCATCTATGTTTGCGTCATTAATTTTTTTCATTTCTCTCAAATATACATGCACTCACTCTTTCAAATCCTACGCTAACCTATCATCATTTTCTTTATTTTTTTATTCATTTGTTTCATGTATTTACTCAATACAAATGTTTTCGCGTATTTACACTTTTGGGTTGGGGATGAGGAAGGATAAATATAGAGTAAATGTACCCACATATGCGTGAGGGAAGAATGGGAAACCATGAAATAAAAACCACCCTAACCATACCCTACCGGAATTCGAACCGCGATCTCCCCACATCCATCATGCTACTTACGAAGTGGTTTAACTTCAGAAATGGTTACATTATTATTATAAATGATTCCTCGCCACTCAATTATACACGTTCCTTTTTGTATAGTAATTTTACTGCGGCATTTTTTTAGTTGATACTTTTACAGCCTAGTCTAAAGTGGTATTAGAAATGTAGTTTTATAGAAAGTGCATCCGCATTTGACTATGTAGGGGATAGGAACATTTTTACTAGATGGATGCCTTAAATCGCACGATGACAGTTTTTTTTGTGTGCATATCTTGAGTCTCGCTTGCTTTTTATCTTATTTGTCAAAAAAGTATATTTTTTAAAATAGGACGTCACTGGCCTCCATTCCAGGTCCCTTCTTGCCCTTTCCCCTCTGTTCAAGGCGCTTATGGATAACTACAAACCTCTTCTGATATATGTCGGGTCATAAAACAGTTTTCTTTGCCGTGAGAGCAATTCAGAAAAAAAAAAATCTATTAGTTTTATCTAAACGCTTCCTTTAAATAACATCAACCCTTTTAACTCTAATTCGGTCTCTAATAAATTTTGGTTTTTTGGTTGAAACTCTTTGATCTTGAGCTCTGGTAGTTGACCATTGATAAACCAACCCGTTCATTTTTACTTAAATTAATATTTCTATTATTTTTTTATAATTAATATTTTCTGTGGCTTTAAGGTGGGTTGGAAGGGGACGCGAGAAAAGACCAGTGTTTTTGAAGTTTTTATAGCAACACCTTTTTTTGATCAAAATAAATAAAATATTGCTCTAGTAAATCATAGAATATAATTTTTTTTCACGTGGGGGTATTAACATTTGTTAGCTATTTGTCAGAGTGTCCTAAAATTTGATGACAACTTTTTTATCATTTAAAAAGTTAGTTATCTAATACCGCTATGCTCATGCCAGACAGTCAACAACTGTTGAATTAATTTCTTTATGTTTCTACTGAAGAAATATTTAATTGATTTTGTCCATAAAAACCGCAAACACACCTTTTCTCGCGCCCCCTCCCCTCCACCTCAATAGCTCATCTCAAGGCTGACTAACCGTGATATTAAACATAAGATTACGGTCTAATCAGAAGACTTATTATCGAACTGGGGTGCCTTGCATGGTTTACTTGGGAAGAAAGATTTAAAGTGCATTTTAATAGTTTCATTTTTATTTTAAAATAATCTTTTTCCAGTTTTGTTGTATTCTAAAAAATTTAATAAAACAATTTCATTGATCTCAATTCCGAAATTTTCGTGGGGCTAATCGGGCTCTTTAAGTCAACATGATTTATACCTCCAGAAATATTCTGGATGTTTTTATCCCATGTATGTGTGTAGAGCACGGTAATAACAATAAAGATGTCACATCACGGTACATTTTTTTAAATATAGGTTTTCTATAGGTTTTTATATTCACTCGTAGTGCATGTATCTTAATACGTTTTGGTGAAGAAAATGTGACCCTAATCTCTCATATGACCTACAGTATAGTTGATACATGCAAACATAATAATTATTAACTTATAATAAATAATGAGAATGATCAGATTCATAGCTAAATATTTTTCGCATTTGCTTATAGAAGACAATAGTGTTGGGAGACCATTGTTGTAGTGCGTATATGCGCTCACACAATAGCTCTTCCAGTCACGCAGAGACATCTACAGCGTGAGTGGTTAGTATGCGTTTATTTGGAGAAAATGTTTATCTTCTGATTTGCCTACAATTGTATCAGTATAGTCTCGAAGCAAAGGAAGTTTCATAATCAACCTGAGAATTTTTGCTCTGTCTACAATGTTTACATTGAAAACTCTGAGGAAATAAATCTATAGCATTACCTACTAAATGTGCATAATATTGGCTTTTTGGCTGTAATATGAGCGGTCAAGATGGAAACTGGGCTCCACATATGTCCTTTATTAACTTCATAACACATCTGAAGAGGTATCTAGCATGTATCTAGCTGGGAAATTCAAAAGTAAACCTTTGATGAACCTATGGTGTGGTGAAAATAATGCAACTACCTCGATGATTGAAATTTCTCTATGAATAAAATGATTTTTTTAAGCTAGAACAGTTTCAAATATCCAAAAATTATCTGCAACAAGGTCGGCTCCTCATAGGGAAGACCAGTCCCAGTTCACCCAACATTATGGGATGAAGGAACCAGTTCTGAAGATTATGCAAATAAGTGTGTTACAAACTTTACTGACCTATCCACTACTAAGGATTTAGAATACCTAATGGGAACTGATGGCACGCTACATTTCATTAAGAAAGAAGATTTTAATGGGATGGTTTGTGACCTGAAGTTAACTAAAGAGCAATCTGAACTTCTTAGTACCCAGTTATAGCATTGGAAATTACTGTTTGGACCCGATGTTTGTGGGATAAATATCTGTAGCACAATGTCCTTCGGAGAAGTAAAGCTGCTAGTTCCATGTCGATTGTGTCATGTAAAAGAACCCTGAAAGGTATGTGAAAATACCTTTCCCGGCAAAATTAGTTGGACGTTCGTTCTCGGTCATATAACTTCTCATGTGCTGATATAATTAGTCGGTTCAGAAAGTGCACGTTAAATACCTCACATAAATAAATACATTGTTCGATTAGTTGAACCAGAAAAGGTTCGTCTTCCACTTTTACATATAAAACTTGATTTAATGATTTTTTTTGTTAAAGCCTATTATTTAAGACGAAGCTACGATACACTGAACTGACAGCTTAGCTTTAGTTTAAAGCAGTTGACCATAGATTTATTGGAAACAGGAAAGTCAATTATGAATCGCTGGTCTCCCCTTTGCATACAATGCTATAAATATTTGAGGTGTCGAATGACATCGAAAATTCATTTTCTAGCTTCACATTTGGTTTTTTCCCCCGATAATTTGGGAGCTATGAGTGATGAGCATGGGGAAAGCTTTCATCAGGACATATTCATGACGTAAAAGAGTTATCAAGGTCGTTTGGATGGGAGATAACTTTATTTTTTAAGAATAACTGCAAAACTTACAACTAGAAAATATCCGTGGCAATCATTTTAATTATATAGAATGCACATATTACCTGTACGATAGTATTAATTAGTATAATTGTTGTATTTTAACATGAAAGAAGTTAATTATGAAGATAACACAATATAATATGATATAATTGTTCGATACTAAAGAGTGGTTAATCATAGAAATTTTAAATTTGAGTATACTTTTTAATGTGGCACAGAAAAATCTATTTTCTGTATAATCGGCCACTTATGTCCCGGATGTATGATTTTTAAACTGCATATAATAAATATTTGTTATAAAAATAATTCTGCATTTAATAAACCACCATCAAATTCCAAATTTAACACTTACTCTTCTAGGTTTAGACTGACTGCATCATTAGTGAGGATGTCGTTTTATCAGAGGCGGGTCCATTATGGTTACAACACATTTCTGTCATAATCATGGCTCAAAGTGTTTATTGCATTAACGTTACTTAGGGTAAAGAGAGGCGAGGCGGGCTGGAAGGAAAACACTCAAGAAAAACGCGGATAGATTACGTTACCATTACGTCTGTCAGTGTAAGCGCTCATTCAAGACTCTCCCACATATATCAACACATCTGACTCATTTCAACCACGGCTCACTTCTCACTTTATTCTGTCCAAACAATTGGAAACAAAAGCTCCTGTCTTCTCCATCAGTGAAAGTAGGTTTTTATTCATCACAGTAGTAAAAAAAACACTTTATATTATTATTAGATCCATGTACACAGTTGCGGCATTCCAGCGTCGAGATTAGGAGAACATCGCAAGCGGCGCACAAGATCGAGAAGAAACTTCATATCAAAAGCTCACGAAGAAATAGACCAAATGCGCACCTAGACCCTGTATCAAAAGCACACAAGGGGGGAAAAACAATAACTGTATAACGTGACAACATGGCAACCATCTAGTGCTCACAGTGATGGGGGGGGGGG
>CABFVX010002337.1:55217-108046 GCA_902151425.1 Timema shepardi | reverse complement strand
GAACTATCACGTTGAGTGAATTGGAGAAAAGGAGTTGGGGTGGGCTCAAAATTCAAAATTTCAAAAACTAATGGTAAACAACTACTTCCCAGTGCGGTAGGAAACTGAAATTCAGCAGGCGCTCAAATTGACTACTCCAAATAAATATTAAGAGCTGAAAATTGTATATATTTTTTAAAAATTGATACTTTGGAAAATATAATATAATAGAAAAAAACAAACGCTTTTAGGTGTGACAGAAAATTTAAATTTGTCAGTCGGGTAGAAGGACAACTACAGATAATCTAATTCGTCTTAACATTCGAAATTTCTTATTAAAGGTTGTTTAAATGGAAATGGATGGAGCGGGCTTACATTTCCAAAATTAGTTTGACATGTAAGTCTAGACATTTCCAAAGAGCTGAATGATCTTTGAACATATCTAATTTCAACATTTAAGCCCGGGAAATGAGAGCTCAAAATTTAAGAGAGCCAAAAGTATTGAAATGATTTAAAGAAATTTTTAAAAGGGAAAAATAGTTCAAAAATAATAAAAGGATCTTTAAAGTAGTAAAAATTGTTAAAAAAATTGATTTTGTTTATTCCACACACTTTTGCACTTTTTCGTCTGGTTCGTCTGTTCCCTGTTTATCCTTTTAATCCTTTTTACTTTTTTTTTGCCCTTTGTAACCTATTTACTGTTTTTACCCTTAACTATTCTCTCGTGCAAATCGGAGTACTTCATGCTAGTGTGTGTGTGTGTGTGTGTGTGTGTGTGTGTGTGTGTGTGAATTATATACATGTTAAACTTTCGATTTTTGCTAGAATGTGTACCATAACTTATATTAAATCACTAAAAATATTAATTTCCCTGTGGTCTAGTGGTCAGAGTTCCTGGCAACAGGTCCTTGGTTCGAACTCTGATGCTTCCAGAATTTTCCCGTAAACCAGTGGGTCTGAAACTGGGTCAAATTCAGGGCAAATGAGGATCTATTTGAATAAATAATTAGCAGCTCTGGTCTAGAAAAGTGAGAATAATGTCCGAAGAGCTAGTTCCTCTGACCACATGACAGCCTCTATCCGCATATGTTGTCAATATTATCGCTAACGGTGGCGGTGCGGCCGCTTGGTCGGTATAGCTCGCTGGCAGACTCAATTATTGGAGTGTTTTTTTTAAATAAATAATAATAATAATGTTGAAAACTTGGACCTCGTTGTGTGTATCTAATTTTGAATGAACCAACAAGAACTTTTAATCGGGGTTCTTATCCGTGTGTGTGCTTAAAAATATTACATTACTTATATACATTATGCGTAAGTTATGGCTAAATTATTATTTCTTTCCATATCTGATACCGTCATGTAAATATTCTTATGAGTTAAAATATTGAATCTAAAAATATTCCTATCAAAATTAAAAAATAAAGACATCACTTTAAAAAAATCTACCCTCTTTCCACATCCCTAGAAGCTATCCATCGTTTTACAAATAAATGGATGTTCGAATGCCATCTTGTAAAGAACTACACTACTAACCTCTGAACTGAATTTCCCCCGCAGAAGGCCTAGACTGCCTGATCTATATCTTGATTTTGGTGGAAAGCCCTTTTGTAAGGCCTTATTTTGTACCAAAATCTTACTGCATAATAGATTTTGATAGTATAAATGGTCTTTCAGAATGTGCTTACTACATAAAGATTCAATCATCTGTGGTCTAAAACCGTTTACGTTCCCTCCCTCCTTCCCCTCTCCTCAATTCCCTCATCTTGCTTGCAGTTATCATTGTATGCTTAGAATGCAGAGCTCTTGATGATAAAAATAAGAACCTGTTGTCACGCAGTCTCTGGCGTCAGGGTCGCAATAAAAGGTTTGAGGTTCGGATATTGGCCGGCTGCATTTGAGGTGATTTTCTCATCTCTTCTCTACGCAGATGCTGGTGCTCTTTCCTTAGCCATCAGTAACCCTTTTATTAAAAGTACTATGATTTTATGCTGGTGATAAATATGATTTTCCCCCCCATTAAATAACTTATCTCCCCATCTTGGAATATCATAGTCAAATGAGTTGAATGAGACAGAAAAATACCTCATCAGTTAAAATAGCAAGTTAATTAGACATTTGTGGCTGTTTAGTTAGAGCTTACACCTCTAGTGTTATTTATTGATGTTTATTTGTACCGCACTGTTGACGTTAAACAAAACAGGATGGTTACTTACATTATTACTGAACAATGGGTTCATTCAGCTTCAGGATTGTATTGTGATGGTCATATCGTGATCGACGAGATTACTTCGACAATAAAAATATTACTGCACAATTTTAACAAGTGTTTAATTTTTAAGTTATAAATAGTGATTCATTTATTTAAAATCATTACAGTTAACGAGTTATAAGAGGGTCAAACTTGATATTTTATATTTTTTGCGTACCATTGTTAAGATAAAGTAATTAATTTATGGGGCTGAAATTTAGCAATTATTAATATTATGAGTAGTAGAAGTATTATGAATATTTAATTGTGTACACCTAATATTAATGTCTAGTTATACTAAATCTCAGCCCCATAAATTAATTAATTCACCTTAACAATGGTACGGAAAATATATAAAACAGTAAGTTTGGCCCCTTATAACTCGTGAACTGTAATGATTTGAAATCATTGAATCATTAATTATAGTTTATAATTATAGACCTGTTAAAATTGTGCAATACATTATTTTTTTTGTCGAATGACTTGAAGGTGGTTTGAAAAGAAGAGAAAGTTAAAGGAACATATTTTTTTGCAGTTTCTTATTATCGAAAAACTTTTTTAGCTGAAATAAATAAAATATTGCTTTAGTAGATACCACTGAATGATAAGTTTAACAGGTCTTGATTATCTGTGATGGGCATCGTGGGACATGACAAATATAAAGTAACCTTTGAGATTACTAAAAATAGAAAATTAATTTAAACTTTTCTACCAAATACATTTTTATTTATTTTGGCAAAAAAAAAAAGTTCTATAAATACTTTAAAAATAGTCTACTTATATAATAACTCGCGTCCCCTTCCAATCCACCTTAGACGTGTCCTTCCGCGCTACCCAAATTGATATAGAGGGCTACTGCAGGCCTAAAGCAAACTAGTTCCATCCTCGGTGGTACCCTTTTGCGAATTATTTATGCACGTTTCTATTTAATACACTGGGAGAGATAAGTAGGGTAGGTTTTAAAGGAAATATACTCACATCTGAGCGGAAAGAAAGGGAGATTTCTTGGTTCTAGTTCTCCGAATAAAATAGCAATTCTCTGCAAAAAATAGAAGCACTCAATTACTTTGTGCTGTACCAAAATGAATTTAATGGAATTGCCTCTTTTATCTCATTAGTTTCGCTTCCCTCTGGTTATGACAGTTAAAGTATAATGAGCTCTAATATCAATAATTCATTTTCTTGAAACTAATCTCCAAAGAAGTTAAGTATTTACATAGAAAAATCAGGAAGATTTATTCAACCTCTTTCTTGCCTATTTTGCCTTTTAAATTTTTGAATTAATTTTACCTACTCGGTGTCTCTATACTCGCCTAGATTATCTGTATATTTGCACAAATGGGGTACGAATGAGGAAAGCAAAACTTAGAGGAATCTACCCTCATTTGCTCGGAAGGGGATTAGGAAACTATTTAAGTCAAAAAAAAGGCTGCGTTCGTTTCTAGCCTAGACCTCATTAGTGGTACACCAGACAAGATGAGAGTGACGCCTACATCCGCGTGCCCACCGGTGCGTGATGTTGAAAAGATGAATACGTAATCTAAGATAAAACATTGAAAAAATAATTGTATTGAAGAAGATTATTGCTATATACTATGATGTGAGTTGTAATACTACGGAATAAAACGCGCCTCGCTTTTTGGGCGTCAATTGTAAAAACTATGTGATCAATCTCCCCGCTTCGGGCGTCGATTGATACACAACGGATTAATTCCCAGATAAAAGATGATGTGATGTTTTATATAGGTTGTATAAAGCTCCGTGATCGAGCGCCTATCATCACTGTACGGAAAATATACCGTCTAATCAGCTGTCTATAGCCCCGTGTTCGAGCACTAATTAAATCGGTATTAATATTATTAAAGAAAGAGAAATGTTGTTGGCTGTTATTTCACACACGGTTTATTTTAATTACACCAGTAAATTATTTGCACATATTTCAGTTAAATGTTTGTTATCACTGCACACTTGTGATATTGAAGTGACTTATATTATAATGTGTTGGACTGTGACTGACTCGTGCGTGAGCGAGGTCCCGGAGATAGTCTTCCTCATCGTCGTCGTCGTCAATTGCTATTGCTATTCTGTACTGTACTGTCTAAACATACGCCCTATGGTCTATATATGACATAACCCTTGCATTTTCTCCCTTGGTCAACAAAGTAAAAACTAACCAATAGACAGAGTCCTGGCGACACATTTTGTGAGAGCTAGTTTCTTATTGGTATAAAGAAATGGCGTGTTCTACCAAATACTATGAACTTTTTCTTTTAACAGGAAGCAACGCAGTAGATATTTTAACAAGAAAGAAGGTATAAAAAAATATATTTTAGGGGTGAAGTCCTTTTCACCTCATTCTAAGAAACGCGTGTTTGTTCATGGATGAATCTTAAAAGGATACTCTACCTATATTACTTTAAAGAAAAATTACCTTCATCCATGACTTTTTAAATAATTTAGATTAGTCCAAATCAATACATTACAGAGTACTGCACATTTTTTTAAACATTCTCTCAACCAAAATAGGTGATTCTCACGTAATTTTTTTTTTAAAAAAGATGGTCAATATTTGTGTCTCAGGTTGTACCAGAATGGTAATTTTATAAGCACCTTATATTTTAAAGCCATACAAGCTACACCCGAAATAGCTGCCGCTTTATATATATATATAGCACCGCGTCTTACTACCTGTTCGGGTTAAACGCTTATGTACTAATGACGCTAGTGGTTTAGGGATTAGAAAGGTTATATTTATAGGAAGTGTACCCACATTTACGTGGAGGGGAGTGGATAACCATTTTGGGAAACCACCCTCAGGACACCCGACCGAGATTTGAACTGTGATCCTCCCGTAATCGGCAATCTAGTCCACCACAAGAATAGCGCGTTAGACCACGTGGCCATCGAAGCGGGTTGCTGGTTTGTTGTTAGTTTTAGTACCACAAACAATTATTCAATTATTAATGATCAATAATAATTTAAGTCTTATTGAACAATATATGGGACGTAATTAACTGAGTCATTTAACCCGCACAGGAGGGCATGCGGGCCCAAACGTCACCCGTGTCTAGTCTGGTTTGTTGGTGACGTAAAGGGTTGAGATTCGAATCACGGCCGGGTGAACTGAGAAAGTTTTCCCGTGAATGGTTTACCACTCTCCCTTGACGCAAATTGGGGTGCATTCAATCTTAAAAGGTACTTTCCTCGGTCCTACTTTATTAGTACAAAATAAAATATGCGAATAGTCCGAATGGGTAGTAAGACGTGGTGCACACACAAAAAACCAGCGTCTTTGCTAATCGTAGTTTTCATTATCCAACCTCCTGAGCCAGGGGGAAGCGGAGGTCAAGGAATGGTCATGAAAAAGAGGGGGTGGGGGTGTAACACGCTACTGACTTAGTTAAGGTGTCGGACATCATTGATAACGTAACGTTTGGGAGATATTCACAGTAAAATTGGCATTATGACTGACCATGTGCGCGCGCTCCTCAGTATTTCCTTCAGTCTCAGCAGCAAACACAGACTGCCCACGCCTTTTTCTTATCATCCATGTTGTTGCACGTTGCATGCAGGAGCTGAGACTGATAAAAATAACGATACGAAGACTGACGCATACTGACAATCTGATCGTGTAGGGGCCCTATATAGGAAGACGAAAACAAGAGAATGGCAACGCGGTTTCATAATAGTAGCCATGCAGTTTCCTCAAGAGATGATATCCAGTTTAGTAATACGATTCTGTTACGAAATAAGGCCTTCCAGAACGGGTTTCTTACCAAAATCAGTGTATAGTAACTTTTCTGTCAGATCTTAAATCTTTCAACCAGGTACTACTTCATCGCTCGTCACGACTTACGAGCGCGACTCCTCGAAAGACCGTCTGACCTTGAATTTAAAGGCCGATGCACCTTGTTTCCGTTAAGGTGGGGATGTAGAAAACGCAAGAAAACTTTAAATGTTCTTGAAGTTTTTAGAACAAAACTTTTTTTTTGTGTCAAAATAAATCAAATTCTGCTTCTATATATGGAGTTTAATTTTCTTTACATGGTGAAATCAACAGATGTTAAACATAATTTCATAAGCATAGCGGAATTAGATGAGAAAACTTTCTAAATGAAGAGAAAAAGTTGTCATTAAATTCCAGGACACCCATGACAGATAGTCAAGAATTGTTGAGGTCATCAAGTGGAGAAAATTAAACTTTATGTATGGTCTTTCTAGTGTCCCCTTCATCCTCACCTTAAAAAGGGAGGGGCCACGTCCCTAACAAGCTGCTATTGCCCAGCCCCTCTTTCTCTCTCTCTCTCTCTATATATATATATATATATATACATATATATATATATACATAGAGAGAGAGAGAGATGGTATGAGATGATATATATATATGTATATATATATATATATATATATATATATATATATATATATATATAGAGAGAGAGAGATGGTCCAAGTGTTGCTATATGGTCAAAACCTTTTCACAGAGTCACGATATTAGAATAACCTTTTTTCATTAAGGACATTTTAGTTTTTAGGTTCACTAAAACCAAAGTTGATGGTTCATAACTAACGTAATATGTAATTAAATTATAACAAATTATTTAAGTTAATTGTAACTGAATGTTCATTACAACAGAGTCCACTATATATAGAGTTGAATAGTTTATATAATAGTAAAAGAAAATAACAAATAAGGGGAGCACATCTTTAGGTCTATTCGATTACTCAGGCCTATTTCAAACTTCAGCTTGCTATTTTTATTGGTTTTGGAGATGCCTGCGGTAATAGTCACGCATTCTTAGGAGTAAGGATAGAAATATAAATAGAAGTTAAAAAAGTACATGTGTCACATTCTCAAGTTTCACTGAGTACATAATTATGCTAAGCTAGTCCTGTTCTGCGTTTTCTAGTTTTGGAGTTATAGGCCTACACATATATCATTATTTGATTTAAGTTGTGGTGGAAGAGGACTTGAGAAAAGGCCTAATTTGTATACCCCTCCAGGGTCAAATAAAAAAAACTTACTTTTGAACCTTTAATAAAATATTCAATGAACTTTAAAGCTGAATTAAAGTTTATAGGCAAGATAAAAATTGAGTTTAAATATTAGTATATATGTAAATACTTATATATATATATATATTTATTTATATTAACTACCTTATTAGGTATTTGTACAAAAAAACGCGTTCTTTTTAGGGACTTTTTATTGTGCTTATAGTTTTTATGAGGTCTCTATTTTGGTCCCTTTTTTGACCTGAAAGTGCCCTAAAGTCCCTAAAATATAACTGATTATGGAGTATGAACCCTGTAAATATCAACCCAAATGGAATAAATTAAAACAAATACAGGAAAGATAAGGGAATTAAGAGAGTATGCTGAATGAATAAACAATTAGATGAGTTATACAATAAATGTAAGTAGGAAGCCTATTAGCTAAAGTTGCACATTCTTCTTATATAGATAGCGTGTCTGCGTCATGGTGTGATAGTTACATTCAACCTATCAGGCCTGAATCAAGCGTTATAAATTATCTGGAGTTATCACTTTATCAGCTTGATAACACCATTTTAACTGGCGGGTATAGTATATCAATCCGCTCCTTATCTTAGTCAGACCCTTGCCACGTGCGAGGGTAGCTAAGCTATGTTCTTATTTTAAGTTAATAGCGTCTGGGCTACGAGAATGTTTAAAATGTTGATGTAGGTAAAGTTTAAAACAATTGTCCCCTCATTTGCTTGAAGGATGGATGGAAACCCATCTATAAAAATATCACATTGGTGTACGTACACCTGACTGGAATTTTAACCCCAACCCCTCTTACACCAAAAAACCAGACCAGATCATATTTCGTCTTAGTCAGCGTGCCCACCGATGCTGATATGCGTTATTTCTTTGAGAAGGTTCGAGTACCGACTCAGACAGAGTGCCCGGAGATTTAAAGGAAAGTCCACGTAAAGTGAGAAGTTCCAGGTGCTCAATGCCCAATTCATACTTTCCTCCCCCTCTTTTACTCTTCCAACAAAATGTTTTTTTAAAAACAATGGGTTTGTTTTAAAATTTGAAGGGACAAAAGAGAATACGCCTAGAGATTAAATTATCCGGTACATTTTTAATCGTGAAAAGTTAGAGAAAAAATTACGGTAACTTTTCGGGTTAAACTGTCACATAGTTGAATTCCAGTGGAAGGGAATGTATTTGTAAAGGCTTTGATTTTTTATCATACGTAATAACATATTTGGTTATCAGCAGACTTGACATTAAGGACATATTCAACCACATAGCGCTGTGGTCGATATGGGGGTGAAGGAAGAGAACTCAAATCGTTATTACTTTATTGTAAGCGTGGATTTGGGGGGAGGGGGGGGGGAGGAGGTCAAAGTATCAGAAACAAAATTAAAGTTCAAATTTTAGAAAGAAAATACAACACAGATGAATTATACAATTATTATTTTTAATCTTTTTACGCTCAGACACGTTTATTCAATTTTCGATATGACTCAGGCAAGTGTGGAAAAAATATTCGTTTTCATGTTCGAATGTTTGTTTTGCATACCGAGTAACGAAATTTTTTTTTTCCGCGTAGAGACGGTAAACTACCACGCATCAAAGAAGACTAATTATCGCCCGAGAGCAGTTCATCCACGAATACCGAATATAGAGTATGTGTGGACGGCGGAACGGTGGAACTGTGGGGACTCTGATCCCCTGGAATAAATCTCCCCCTCCCCAAATATATTTCAAATCCTCTGTTATTATCGAGTATTAAACTGAAAGATGGCCTTAAATCAAACTCCAAATGATGTTTAGATGCATTCTAATTTAAGATTAGAGTCATGACTGGCAGAAAAAGTCTGAGGAGAAAAGCTCTAAATAGCTTCCAAGGTTTTCCAAATTTCAATAATGTCTAGAGGAGAACAACTTCAAATAGCTTCTAGATGCATGTCATTTTGAAGAATTTTCTGGAGAGAACCACCCCAAATAGCCTAGTTTATGAAATAATTCAATTTTCAAAATGTTGTAGGCGGAAGACCACGTCAAAGATTATCTTATAGAGGAATATAGTTATTGTATAAATGTTTATAAAATATATATTTTTTTTAAAATAAAGGCGAACACTTCTCATTGCTTCTAGAGTGAACCATTTTTCAAAAAACTATTGAAGGAGGGTCACTCCAAATTGTTTATAAAAACTATCTGATTTTAAGAAATTGGTGAGGATGGCCACGGTTTAAAACCTACGTAAGATTAAATATGAATGAGAAAATATTAAATGGCTTTAAACAGATAACTAACATAACTAACATTGTAAGTAACCATGTTATTTATAATTATGACGCCCCCCTACCCCTAGATCCTCCCCTGCTTTATTGTAACTCATTTTAAAATCTATCAAGTTTTAAGTCCCTTAGTATGAATTTAAATTGGGCTGTAAACTTTAAAACTTGAGATGTCTCGATTGCATATGTTACATTTAAAAGCTAGAGTTTTTTTTTCTTCCAGTTTTGCCTAATATTACCCACAAAAACTTAGCGCCAAGATAATTAGCAATTGGATAGCGGAACGAACACGTGCTCAAATAATAAACATATTCGTGAGCAGCAACCAGAGTCGAACCAAGGTGCCCTCAACTTGTGGTCGACCATTTGGACCTACTCACGCGAGGACTAAAAACCCACATCCCCTAGGATCCGAACCACGACTCTCTCTCGAGAGAGAGTACTGTCCAGCGCGAGAAGCTAATAACTACAGGTGCTCCAGACCACATCCAAGGCCAAACCAAAACAAATCCTTTGTCATCCAATCCCGGTCAGACGCTGTCAAGTTGTTCGCACACGGATCATAGGAGCGTCTCCCCGTAACAATTCAGGACTACCACCGTGACGGAAATGGGAAACACCGTGACTTTCATCTGGAACTAAGAACTTTTATTGTTATTATTATCATTTGTGTTGTCTAAATGAGCCCTGCGATCTGACTCATCCGTCCTTGGCCTTCTCACCGGTCGTTGGGAAATAATTCGTTAAACACTTAATGCGGATCCAACATTCGGTAGCCGTTAACGTGGAGTTTTGAGGGCTCCAATCTCAGGTAGGTCTTATTTGGCTGTCCTCTCCTACAATAGTCTCATGACTTCTTTGGTGCTGACTGACAGCTCACAGCTGACGGCTTTGAAAGTTACCAGACCAAATTATATGTCACTACTCCGAACCATATGATCTGCAAAACTATGTGTTAAGCAACTGTCACCTCTGACGGTCATAATTTAGGTATATACCTAAATGTTGACTGTCAGAAGTCGGCTGTGAGCTGTCAGTCAGCACCAAAGAAGCCATGGGGCTACTGTAGCTAAAGTTATTTTGTAAATCGTGTGTTGATAAAAAAAAAGTCGTTACTTTTGGTTTATACACTACTCATACATGCATTAATTACGCTAACGGAATAGAAATGAGGCCAAAAATTTAAAGAAAATGTATTCGCATTTGCGGTGTGAGAGAGCGGGAAACAATTTAAAAGGAAAATACAGTCCAGGATTAGAAACCCGACCTATCCTATTCCGGATAACCATATTAGACAAAACTGATGCCTTAAACAAAACAAACACTATAAGCTCTGTTTTTCTTCACTCAAAGTTAACCACAATTGTTTACTAAACAAAGCATTAGAAAACGTCATTTTATTCTTGCCCTCCACCTTCATGGATGTAAAGTCATTAGGCCGATGTGCTCCTAACAGATTTACTTGCAGTTTGATTAATAAAACGAAGTTTTAACAAAGAATTTACTTTATTCATCTTAATTAATAATTTTCACGTGTCATTTTACTTCTAAGATCTTATCACACACATACTAAAACATAGGCCATAAAAGCAAAAACAAACTATAACCACTTTTATCTTATAGCGGGCCCACTCAGGCTGGCCCCATTCTCTAGTGTAAAGCTGGCACTGGGATAGTAGAGGGATTGACCCTGAAAGGCAACTCAACTCTGGGTGTGGCTTCTCCGAGAGGGCCTGTCTATATTCAGTAACTATAACCCTTGTACAATCCTTGCGTGACGTTTAAAGCGAGGAATGAATAATTTTGACTTGACTAATATATGCCGAATCCTTTGACTTGAATACTTTATACCGAATCCAATAACTCACTGCGTGTAAGAGAGACTAGGAGAGTGGAGGCCATGCGAATGAAGTTTGTGAAGAACATGTCCTACTACCCGTTCGGGCTATACGCCTATGTACTCCTACTAATTACACTAATATGTTAGGGATGAGGAAGGTTTAACTTAGAGGAAGTGCACACGCATTTGCGTAGAAGGAGGGTGGTGAAACCATTTTGGAAAACCACCCTTAGTGCACTGGTTTCGATCCCCGATTTCCCCATCTTTGACAGTCTAGTCTAACACGGGAGCAGCGCGTTAGACCATGCGGCCTCTAGCCGTGTAAAAGCGCGTTAGCTGTCATGAGGAGAAACAAGATTAGAAATAAAGTTATCCGGGAAAGCGTAGAGTGGTACAGAGAGTGCAAGATATTAGAGGAAGCAAGACCGAGGTGGTATGGGCATGTAATGAGGATGGAGAAGGTTAGGGCTCCAAAGAGAATAATGAAGTATGGAGGGAAAATACCGCAAGGGAGACCAAGAAAGATATGGGAGGAGCAGATAACAGAAAATGTTCAAGTGAAATAGAAAAAAAAGGAAGCAATTGAGTAAGAATGGTGGAAGGATAAAGGAAGATGGAGGCATTTGACTAAACTGACCAGGCCACAGGCTGGAAACAAGTGATGATGATTATGATAATGATGATGAACTGTAAGCTTTTATTAGTGGACCGGTGTATCAATGTATCTTCATGGAAGAATAAACCAATCATCCACGCAGATTCTAACAATTCCCGTTTTCCCATTTAATTCATCCAATAACATTGGATCACGGAATAAAAACATAAATGTTTCCATCATTGTCAAATCATTCTGTTCTAAACACAAATGACAGGACTTCACGTTAGCCCATTTTAATAACAAATTAATAGGCCTACTACTCTCTAAACAGTTTCTCAAAGATTGGGCCACGTAATTCACAAGGCGAGCCTCGAAGTTCTTGACTTTGTCAAAAAATAAAAAGTAGCTTCATTCAATTATCATTTTTAAGAAGAAATAATAGAACCATTTTCGAACGCTTAAATACATATTATTTTCTTGAAAATTTAATGGCTTTACAATCAAAGAGTTGAGTAATTAATAAGGAATTTGAGCTTGCTCTTTCTTAAGCATAATTTAAATGCGTGGTCCAATAGAGCAGTGGAATTCAACCTTTTTGTTTGCGTAACCCTCCCCTCCCCCCAAATATAATTTATCTTTAAGGTGGGGTGCTAGTGAGCGTGAGCTTAGTGCATTAATTTTGCAGTTTTTATAGCACAAACATTTTAAATAAAGAAAAAAGTTTGTCACCAAATGCCGCCATGCTCATGACAGATATTCAACAACTGTTGATATTAGCATGTGCAGAAAACTAAAATCTATGATTATATAGAAGAAATATTTGATTTATTTTTTCAAAACTCACGCGCACTAGCACCCCACCTTAACTTTGTAACTCCAAAGTTGTTGGTCCATGATGCAAAGCTATACATATTCTGTAATCTACATATAAAATGATGTATTAAATTATAAGTTTTAGGGTGACCTGGTGGTCTAGGGGTAAGGTGTCAGACTTCTGTGCTGGCGGCCGGGGTTCAATCCTCGGTCCCGGCACAGATTTATCTGATTACCAAACCCTTCCTTCACCTCTGACAAGACATCTTGTGAATGTGGGGAATGCCAGGTCTCCACCGTGGTTCGGATTCCACGTTAAACTGTAGGTCCTTCATTTCATCTCACAATCACCCTACCATTACACATTAGCGTAAGTGCGTATAACCCGAACGGGTAGTAAGACGCGGTGCTAATAATAATAATAATAATAATATAAGTTTTAAGTGAAAAATGTGTATCTTCTAAAAAATATTAGGCTGTGAGGACTAAAGCCGAACTGGATTTAACTGATGCTTTCAACTTTAAAGTTGGACACTACTACTTTATTTTTTAAATTTAGTAGGGCAATGGTCACTCACAACTCTTTTTTCAAAACTCGTTAACTGCCTCGATTAACTGTAGCTACGTTTTAGCCATAGGGAAGGGTTTAATTAAAAAACTTTGGTTGTTTATTATAAATAAAAAAATATCGGAGGAGACGTGTCAACGTTTTATTCTTTTTTTTTTTAGTGACGGGTAGGCGTAGATAAAGATTTGCCGCGAAATAATGTTACAAACTTTCTTGTTTTTGGTATGTCGTTCGGAAGAGAGAGGGGGCGGAGGGGAATCACTCGTAAAAGAAAGTAAATTAGTTGAATCTTTCAACACAAAAATTGACTCTATAATTAGTTTTATTTACAATAGTATTGGTATATAAAATTATTTTGATTTTTTTCTCAATAAATTATCTTTCATTTGTACCTATACTAGTTTAAAAGCTTTAATTTGATTATATTAGTATTTATCGAATATAGAGATTAATTTCGGTCCATTTCCACACACGAGTGGTTAGATAGCTCGACTTGATGTTTAGAAAGTACCGGATTCAATCCCAGGCTTGACCTAAATGTATTTAGTTGTGAATTTGTTCATCCTATTACCAACATATTACATGTTTGTCGCTAAGGTTGGGTATTGTTGTTTTATGTCAGGTCTGTTTGTATACTGTTTACCGATATTGTCCTTAAATTATAAAGTTCACGGTTAATTCCTGCAGCCCGCACCGGTGGATGCATGGTATAAAGGGTTAAGCTTGCTTTGTACACTGTCGTTGTCATGGTGTTTGGTGTTCGAAAATCAGCCAAGCCATATGTGATTTATGAATTTAGTTTTCCTAATCATCTCTTCACGCTGATGCGGGTGCACTTACTGCCATTTTAATTCATAACCATCGCCAATCCTTGATTAAATCATACTACCTAACTAAAATAATATATTTTCATGAATATTTGTTTAAACCTGTATTAAGCACATAAGTAATTTTTCTTTGCTACCGCTTTTTAGTATCGACCGGTCTGGCTCCAACACATTTTAATCACGCCAATGGAGTAGGTATGAGGGAGGTACACCTTAGAAGAAATGTACCCAAATTAGCTTGGAGGTAAGGTAGGAAACCTTTCAAGGAAAACATACCCTCACTACACCCAGCTGGGATTTGAACCCCGACCTTCCCGGCAAAACAGACCTAGCCTCACTGATGTCGGTGTCTGTACATTGTCAACCTTTGCCACATTCCTGCAATCCTGGTAACAGGACCAAAATGCCTCGACCTATATTTAGATTTTCATTGTCCACTTGGACCAGCTCCCAAAACCCGCACCGTTCGCCGCGGGGACTCAAATCACGGACTGGGAGGAGGTGGTGGAGGGATTTTTTCACACCACATCCACGCTAATACGGGTGCAATCCCTTTTAGTTCAATCCACCATTTTCATTTTTAACCCTCTAGGTTAAGACGCTAATAACTCTTGGTAACAGTAAACTAGTATAATCTAAAAAATGTAAAGGCTATACGAAGAAGGTGGGTTAGAAATGTATTGAACCTACATGTTCCTGAAGCGAGAGTAAAAAACCAAAATTGGGGGAAGGTAGGGATTGGGACACTTGGTTGGGGTGTCAAACCCCAACTGGGTGAGGCATGCTCTTGATAACCTAAACTTTCCTCCCTCAATAGCTTACTTATTAAATCTTAAGGAACAGGTGGTACAAAGTGAACTTTTCCATTCGGCGATTGCACTGTTTACAATTCTCTTGATCGGTGCCGTTGGTCGGAATCGATCCCTGCCATCCAGGATCAAATGCAGGTGTTTTAAACACTCTCCCGGTCCCACTGGCTCGGTTTCTTTCTACCCAGAATTGTGAGGTGAAGGAATAGAAACACTTGGTAACTATATTCGGATCGCCTTAGTAAGGGAGTACCTTTGGAAACAAATACAAATGAAGGATAGCCAACATTGACAAAATCCCACTATAACTAGGTAAATCTCAAAGCTGTCAAAATTAACACCCTAAGCCAAAAGTGACAGCTGTAGAGCACAAGGATTGCTGTATGAACACATCAAACAATTAAATATTAATCTTAGGGGAATGTATGATATGTGTCTTCTCATAGCGATTCGACTATAGCTACCAGCTATGCTCAAGGTCACAACTCACGAGACACTTAACAAAATGTCCCGTCTTGCAAACTCGGTTATTTTGATTCGCTGCCAGTTCGGGGCCAGTACTCTACGGAATTCAGATTAGATATAATCTGGTTCCCAGGACGGGCGTGTCCATTCCCTCTTTTTCCTCTAAATTAGAGGGGTGTGACCACTTTTATTCCTTTATTATTTGACTTGTGTTATTGACGCAGTTTAAACATAAGAACATAATGTTGGAGTATTTGCTTGCTCTGTGCTTGCTCTGTACTGAAATTACATTAGTTTTTGGGTGACCTGGCGGTCTAGGGGTAAGGTGTCAGACCTCTGTGCTGGCGGTCGGGGTTCAATCCTCAGTCCCGGCACAGATTTATCTGGTTACCAAACCCTTCCTTCACCTCTGACAAGACATCTTGTGAATGTGGGGCATGCCAGGACTCCACCGTGGTTCGGATTCCACGTTAAACTGTAGGTCCTCCATTTCATCTCGCAATCACCCTACCATTACACATTAGCGTAAGTGCGTATAACCCGAACGGGTAGTAAGACGCGGTGCTAATAATAATACATTAGGTTTTTTTTCTTTCGTACTTAGCGGTTTACTATCTGTCCGAGATATTCGCAACTATATTATTTTAACACGAACGGGTAGTAAGACGTGGTGCTAAATATTATTATTTAATTTAAAATGTGAAAGCGGCAATCCTTTCGACAACGATTCCTGGAGTTCTTCCCGACTAATTTTAATTATTTTTTTTAATATTAGAGCCTACAGCAAAAATGTGACCAAGAATTTTAGATTTCTAAAATATTAAAAAAGGATTTTTTTTTAAATTTGGGATTCTAATTAGATTGGGCATATACGAGTATTATAGCATTGTGTCCAGCGAATTAGAAAACCTGGAAAACGGGGAGAAGTCAGGGAATTTGTTTCGTCAGGGAAAATGAACGGCTTTGATCAAATTTCTTACATTTTCTCATATTCAGTAAAAACATAATACACAACTTTTTTTTTTACAATAGTAAAAAAAACCTTCCAGTTAATACACACCTCCAATCTATTTTTCCACACCTATCCCAGTTGAGCATGCTAATCTCAATTCTCAGAATGGACATCTGATTTTTCAAATCGTCTTTTCACCCCTCTACCGCGTGTCCTTAACCAAATTTGAGTCATGGTTATGTGCATGTGCGTGAATTGATTACGTTATAGGAAGAAGAAACTAAAAAATAATGTTAGGTGAACTTTTAATATCTCTATATTATCTCACTAAAATCTTAACTTAGATCGCACTTTCCGGCAGGCCGTCGCTTTAGGATGATATCTTTAAACACCTCATAGCGTGACATAATTTCATAGTGAGTATCCGTCAAAAAATAACATTACATTAAATTCCAATCCTAGCATATATATATAGTGATTGGAAAAGTTGGAAATTGGCTCTGGAAACCTAGATAAGTCAGGGAATTTTAAAATATCTCTTTGCCTGGACACTCTGTATATTCTCCCTAGGTTTATTGAATTACTAATTTACACTTCTAAAAATCAAAAGGCTAATTTTTTTGGGGGGGAGGGGTCACCGTGTTTACGTTTGGGTATGCAATAATTACGCTAATGTGTTAGGGATTAGGAAGGATGAATTTTGATGAAGTGTAACCGCATTTGCATGGAGGGAGGCAGGAAAACCATTTAGGAAAAACCACCCTCACTAAACCCGACCGGGACTCGCACCCTGATTTCTCAGTCATCGGCAGTCTAATCTATAGCAAGAGTGAGTTATTGGACCATTCTACCACCGGATTGGATAAACTTATAGGTCCTATTTAATAAGCTGTGTTCTGTATGTTTATTAATTTATATGTTTTTTTCTTTAACTAATAAAAATAAATTAAACATTGCTTTCTTTTTTTACGCCATAAGTTAGTGAAACGGAAAGTAACGACCTTTTTTTTTTAACTCATTACGGATATCGACGTAAATACTTTCTTTCTCTCTGTCTCTCGCTTTTCATTATTCAATATTTCACGGCTCTAAAGTGAAAGTTAATCCAAGTAGCTTGTCTGGCGCGTTTGAGGCAGTGTAGTTAATAACGGGGATAAAAATGGCTATAGCTTTTCATGCCCTGATAGCGAGGGGCATGCATGCTTTGTTTGCACATGGGTCAAAATATATTGTTCCAGTAGAAACATAAGAGTTTCAAGTCTCTTCACAAAGTAATCTCAACAGTTCTTGAAATATTTGTCATGAGAATATTAACATCTGGTGGGAAACTTTTTTTAAATTAGGAGAGAGAGCTATCATCAAATTCTAGGACACTCTTTACAGACATTTGTGTTATTATCCTTTATGAATTAATGGATCAATTCGTTTGGATGTAATCTTGTCAGAGTGGTTGGTTTCGGGAAGATAATGGCAGTCTGTTGACGGTTTGTTAGATAATATGTTTTATCTTTGAATCTGGAACTTTATTTTTTTTAAAGGGGAGGAGATTATTGAATGAAACACAAACTATTATCAACTTATCTAGAAGTTGTCAGATAAGACAAGTGACATGGATTCATAAAGAACCGCGGACAACTGATTTATATTAATTGGTTTCACATAATTATTTTTTTAGCACCGCGTCTTACAACCCGTTCGGGCTTTATACTAATTACTCTAATGGTTTTAGGGATTAAGAAGGCTATATTTATAGGAAATATACTCGCATTTGCGTAGAGGGAGAGTGTAAAGGCGTTTTGGAAATAATCATCCTCAGTACACCCGACCGAGATTCGAATCTCCATCGTAATCGGCAGTCCAGTCTACTGCGAGAGTAGCGTCTTAGACCATGCGGCCACCGAAGTGGGTTGGATTGCTATTGAATAAACAAAAAACATCTCACTGCTAACTTTTCAATAATAATCAACAAACTACTTAAGAATACTTACCGACTTGCATTATCATTGTTGAAATTGTTTGTTATGCCCACTAAGAAAATAATCAAAAAAAGTCTTACCCCTTATAATCATCGTATTAGTGTGTTTGTTTAGGATTTTGATTTTTGATTTTCTTACGAACAGACCTATTAGAAAATACAAAAATAAGGTGAAAATAGGAAAGAAAATAAGAAAACCAATCAAAACCACCCTTCATAGATCCAATCACCGTGTCGAGATTCGCCCACCGACCTCCCTGACTAAGGCTACCAGATGAAACGTTATAATAACGCCTTATACCGCTCAACCACCGCTGCGAGGTTTTAAGTCGCTAAGGTCAGCTCATTCTTCACTTGTATAATAATAATAATGTCCTATGGAAAACAAACCACGGTATTTGCACAGTAATGAATGTCTCGTGCTCTTACGAAGGCCGTTTATTGTTTTCAAGGAAGTTACGGGGTCAACTGACCATAGCATTACATAGAACTCCTTTCATTAGCTACGCATACGCTAAAACCTTTTTGATCATTCTTAATATATCCCGCATCGATGATCACGTGCTCTAGGGCTCTATTGATTGTGCCGGGAAGGTCTAGATTCGAATCTTGATTGGATGCACTGGGACTAGTTTCTATCTCTCCTTTCACTCATGTGGGTACAGTTCCTCTAAATTATACCTTTCGCATCTCTAATTCTTCTAAATTATACCGTTCTCATCCCTAGCCAATTAATGTAAATATGCGGTTATCAAGAACGGGTGAAAGGTGCACAAATATTTATAAATGTATTTTTCCCGTCCTTTCTCTACGTAAATGTGGGTGCACTTCCTAAAAGCTTTTTAAATGCGTGTAATAGTACGTTTAGTAAACAACAAGGTTAGTAAGACGTCGTGTGCGTACATCCCGAACAGGTAGTAAGACATGGTGCTTAAAAAAGTGAAAAAAAAAATGTTTCTTATTTTAACGAGTCGTGCCTAGGGAAAAAATCATCTAAGTCAACACTTATGGTTGTTCAAATCACAAGGTTTGTAGTAAAGTCCAGGTTAAGTTCAAAATTTTGTGATTTTGGTTCATATTTACAAGTAGAGTCCTTTTTTTTAGAAAGATTGGTAACTTTTTATTACAATGAAAAGATTGTGGCTTCTCGGTTGAAAATTTGTAAACTTTGTTATTATAATCTTTGAAGTAATTTTTTTTAAAGAGAAAATCAAAATCTGTTTGGCAAAACTCAAGATATTTCTGTGAAAATAATTTGTCGTTTACTTAAACATTGTTCTCCCCTTTAGACATATTCTAAATTTGAAGTTTTTGGGGACATCTTAGGAGTTTAAGCTTTCATTAAAAAATTTTAGGAATCTATTTGGGTTTTATCGCCTGGAATTATTGTTGAAAATAATCGATTTATCTTTTAAAACTAATTATAGTTCTATGATGAACCTATGACCCTTGGAATAAATACTCTAAAATGACGTCTTAGCTCAGTTGGTAGCTTGTCTTACCAAAAGGGTCTGATTTGATTCCCGGCATGGCTGAAAAATTTTATTTGTGAAAATGTGGGCGTCCCCCTTTTAGAGTGGTGAATTCATGGCCTGGGGCTGGGTGTTGTGTATGTTTTCGGTTTAAGTTAGTTTATTAGTCCTTTGCTGATATAATCAGTCGGTTCAAAAAGTTCACGTTAAATATCTCAAAAGAAAATAATTACAACAGGTCTAGTAATAATAATAATAATATATACTTTACACATTCATACCAGATAGTTCCAAGTAAAGAACTAGCCTTAGGAGTATAACGTATCTACACAAAGTCCTGTGTAAATAAAACATTATCATAGGTTGTTTTTTTAGTTTTCAACACGTTTCACAAGTAAAACAAATGGCACTCACTCCGGTAACGCCCCCCTCCCCCCATACACACACCTTTTCCATAAACAAATATATCCACATTTCACAACTATCTAACACACTTCCTTCCTAAGACTACATTTAGTTTTTTCAATTCGTGTGTGTCTTCAAAGAGGATGGAACTAGCGCTGCTATCCATCCTGACGGAGCGTCTAGATATAATCCTGTAATAATTGGATAGCAAGAGGAACTAGTAAACGGATACTTAAATATCTTCCGTCAGCAACACCCAGAATTGAACCAAAGTCCCCTACACTTGGGGTCGACTACACTCTATACCTAGCAACAGCCAGAGTAGCAGATATATCGTCTATTTTTGGTAGTCTTTAGTAAAAAGGTTTTATTTTTAGTATAGAGAACTATAATTATTAATAATAAGAAATAATAAGTTTGAAAATGGTTATCAACCTTTTGTATTGTAATCATTTCTGATCCCTATTAAGTATTATTCCATTAATAATTATTACAATGCAATAGGCTAGTAACCATTTTGAAACTTATTCTCTATTGAAAATAATAATTTTTTTTTTAGATCTAACCAACTCTATCTGTTGTTTGTTTCTTCCCCCTTGCTACGCATCTTACTACCCGTGATTATTGATGAACATTTTAATTGGACAGATCAGGTAATTTCGATTTGCAAGAAAGTGTATGCCTGTTTACATTCACTGAGAAGGTTGAAGAATTCTCTCCCGACAAATTTGGGAAGAAACCTTGTCCATCGGTCCCGGCACACATTTATCTGATTGCCAAACCCTTCCTTAACCTTTGGCAAGACGTGTATTAATCACAGCTTGTGAATGTGAGGAATGCCAGGCCTCCACCGTGGTTCGGATCCCACGGTAAACTGTAGGTCCTCCATTTCATATCACAATCACACTTTATTAGCGTAAGTGCGTATAACCCGAACGGGTAGTAAGATGCGGTGAAAGACGATCTAGCAGAACGATTACAACGACTACGAAACACATGTGTTCGATACATATTTAACTTAAAACGGCATGACCACATTTCTAAGTATTTTAATAAACTGTGTTGGTTTAGAATAAATGAACGGCGAAGGCTACACTTATTAGTTAGTATTGCTTCTTAAAATATTATCAACATCTCATCCTCAATACCTCTCCTCACGGTTCCTATTTCTGAAGGATAAACACAGCAGAGCTACTAGATCAGGATCCACTCTATATTCCCATACATAGATCTTAACTATATGCTCATTTCCTTACTGCCCTGGCATCACAAGCTTGGAACTAACTAGATGACTCGACTCGTCACCTAACATCTAAAATTCCCTTCAAGCGTGCGGTTAAGCAGCAATTTATCTTATCTAACAAGCTAAACTGAGTTCTTGAAACTACTTGAGCTTTAAATGAGTGTATGAATGAGCGTGCGAATATTTTTCTGCTTATTGGTGTGTGCTTTTATTAAAATTAATTTGTTTTTCAATAAATGCAATATTGTATGTTGTTTTCAACACTGGTTAAGTGGAAGAGAAGGCTAACGTCTTAACTTCGCCAGATAAATAAAATACTTTATTATTATTATTATTATTATTCGTTCTCCTGATATAGTTACACTGATGTGAATAGGGATGCGGACGTTAGCATTTTAAAAAAGTGTGCCTGAATTTGCGCAGGAAGAGAGTGGAAAACCATTTTGGAAAAATTATCCTCAGCACACCCAGATATACTTTGAACTCCGGCCTCCTAATCACTGGCAATACGTATTAGACGAGACTGACGCCTTTGTCCGTCCTATACCCACCCGTTCGCAAGTAATTTCTTTATTCGAGGAAAATAAGAAGTGTTAAAATAATCTCACACAGGTTGGCAGCTATGCTTACTAAGTTTATCACACATATACCTCAATTTTCCTAGTAATTGACATTTGGAGCATATTTTAAAAATACAAAAATGTTTCGATCAACATTGATAGCATTTGACCATATTGTAAGTGTTGATTTATAAATATTAATAATATCTATCAAAAGTGACATCAATAGATCACATGACCTAATGTATGAATACGTGAAAATAGACCTAACTTTTTATAACTATTATGTCAATTCGTAAGAAAACTGAAGTACTATACATACCTACCTATGTTTTATATGGTAAATTAATGTATGCATATTTACGATCCGCTTGATTAAATTATATATAAACTATATATTTTTATATGTCATTCGAGCGTTTATTATAGTATTGATTGGCTACCCGCCTCGGTGGCGTAGTTGGCTAACGCGCTTGTCGTGTTGAGCTCGACTGCTGAGGACGGGGAAATCAAGGTTCGAATCTCGGTCGGGTGAACTGGGGGTGGTTTTTCCTAAATGGTTTTCCACTCTCCCTTCGCGCAAATGCGGGTTCACTTCCTCTAATTCAACCTTCCCAATTCCTAATCCATTAGAGTAATTAGTACTTAAAGCGTATAACCCGAACGGGTAGTAAGACGCGGTGCTAAAAAAAGAAAAGAATTGGTAGCCTAATAACTAGGGCTAGCCTGTTTATGGCATGTCGAAGTTTTCTCTAGCAGAGCAGGATATAACCATTTACAATGTTGCCTTTACTATAAAAATGTGTTCTATATTGTATATGAAATAATATTTTCTGTTCTAGAGTGTATTTAAATCATATTTAGTGCATATAGCAAAATGCGTGTTTCGAAAACAAATTATTTAACTACTCTAGCCGACTGCTTCACAATTGACAAAATACTAATGATAATTATAAAAATGACAAATGATTAAAGGTTTTTGACATGTCTAAATAAATAATGTTTTGTATTTGTTTCAAACAAGATGTTTAACATAATTAGAGCATAAACATATATGCCCTTCTAATAACAAAATGTCGAACATTAATATATTTAGGCAGACCTCGGTGGTATTGGGGTAAAATGCTTGCCTCAGGACCCGATGTTCACGGGTTCAAACCTAGAGGGGGTTGATGGACTTTTATTGAGATATAAAAATCCGTAGCACAACTTACTTCGGAGGGAAGTAAAACCGTTTGTCCTGTGTTGATTGTGGCATGTAAAATAACCCTGGAAGGTGTGTTAAAATATAGTTTCCTGCAAAATTGGTAAGCCCTTTCACTTTTGCTCCTAGAAATTCTCGTGTGCTGATAAACTCAATTGGTTCAGAAAGCGCCAATTAAATACCTCAAATAAACAACTAAATAAATCTTTAGGTTTAAATGTTTGAGATAAATTTTAAAATGATTTAGGAAATAGTTTATTTATAAAATGTACCTTAAGAACCCGTCTATAACCCCACGGCTAATACGGCTCGAACCAAACCACTCATTGTGGTGCATTTTTCTGTATTATACTTTGTAAACAGTGGAATTGACACCAGTGAAACTATTTTAATTTTCTAACATATTTTTTAAAACAATATTGAGAAATTATTTTAAAATTAAAATAATACAAAACTGATATTAATTTCGCTATTGTCAAATGAAGAATGCAGAAAATCTGAATTCGATAAATTTTCCAGTTCGCTCCCGCCGGCCGCATATGTTATGTAGGCCTAGGGATGTGTACTGCATACAAGAGAACCGCCATTTTAATATTGAGTACCCCTGCCTTAGACCATGCGGCCACCTAAGCGGACAATTGTATGAAGGGAGAGAGTGAAACCCAGGCGGGATATGAACCCAAACCTTACCGTCACCGACACGAAAGACCAAACGAATTCGACATTTATACCACATGCCCATCCACACAATCGGGGATGAAAAGCTACACGTGAAAAATTAACATCAATGGATCCCGGCAAAGATTTATCTGATTACCAAACCCTCCTTTCACCTCTGACAAGACGTGTATTAATCACAACTTGTGAATGTGGGGAATGCCAGGCCTCCACCGTGGTTCGGATTCCACGTTAAACTGTAGTTCCTTCATTTCATCTCACAATCACCCTACCATTACACATTAGCGTAAGTGCGTATAACCCGAACGGTTAGTAAGACGCGGTGCTAATAATAATAATAATAATAATAAACATCAATGGATCCGACCGGGATACAAACTCAGACCTCCTCCTCAATAGAGACCAAGTAAAATGCGCGTCTTGACTCTAAACCGCTCGGCTACAGTTTACAGATATATTTATTTTTTGAGCTGGGCATCTGTAAAACAGAATAATTAAAAAAAGTATATATTGTTTCAATTTAGTGTTTACTTACCCAGGCGCGGTTATAAGTGTGGTCTGAATCAGACCCGAGATATAAAGACTTGTTTCGTATGGCGCCGCTAACCGCTAGCCGGAAGGGTGGCGTTCGTGGAACTGGTTTAGTAAGCTGTATGATTCATTTCCTCAGATCTAGTTTATTATTTAATTATCTACTTAAACAGCCCAGCACGCTTCATCCCACGTCGACCCCTTCCATAGTAGGAAGGAAGGCCTGAAAGTTCTTTTTTCCTACCAAAATCTTAATATATAGTAGAATTCTGTTAGGGAAAAAGGCCTTTCGGACCACATTTCCTACCTAAATTTCATTCACGGTCTTTTTTCCTACCAATATCCTTCTATATAGTAGATTTATGGTAGGGAAAAGGGCCTTTCAGAAGTCAATTCCTACGGTGAATGGAATATACCATGAACAGGGCATAATATGTATAGTAGGATTATGATAAGATTATAAAACACAATCTTTTTGCTACCAACATTGATACTATTTATTATTATTTAAGACCGCGGCTTCCTACCCGTTCGGTATATATGCGTATACACTAATTGCACTAATATGTTAGGGATGAGAGGATGGTTGAATTTAGTGGAAGTGTATCACATTTGCGTGGAGAGGGAGGGTGTAAAATAATTTAGGGTAAACCACTCCCAGTACACCAGACCGGGATTTGAACCCCGATATCCTCGTCATATGCCTTCCAGTCTATTGTGAGAGTGACGCCCTAGACCATTCGATCACCGAAGTGGGTGTATCCTTGGGTCTTCGTTTGCTCTAAGTAAAGACCTAAATTTGTTTATACCTTTCTGCGATTTAAATAAAGATAATATCTAAGAGTGTGTCGGCTATCGTCCAAAAGCCGGGGCTACCGGGTTTGATTCCCGGTACTGCTAAAAAAAGTTTGATTGAGAAAATTGGGGATTCTCTTTCAGCGATGAATTGACGACCACAGGACTTGGACAGTGTTTTGTCTGTCTTAAAGTTCAGTTAGTTGGTAAGTCGTTCGCCGATAAAATAAATGTTGAAGTCAGATAGTACGCTTTAGATACAACTTTTTTTAAGTAAGTTATTTCCTTTCAAAAATAACTTTTTCCAATATTTCGTACCAAAAACGAATAGATTGACAATATTCTGAACGGAGAAATTCGTGTAGTAGTTTTCTTGGATTTATTCTCAACTTATCTGAAACTTATTGTATTATAGTTGAGTGAATCTGCTTTAAGAAATGAATCCTTTGTCATGTTTGGTCGACCACACAAACCAAACCAAAGGCTGTATTACACACATGGTTCTAACTATAAGTCATTCACGAGCTAAGTTTACCTGGATGACAGCTAGAAATGTTACTAGAAGTAATCCCTAATATATCACTACGCCAACAGCTGACATCTACCACTTTGGATGACTGTAATAAAAACAGATAGTAATATATTAATGTGATAGTTAACCACAGTAATTTAGGCCAATATTATTTATATATTTATTTGAAGTCGGACACAAAGTTTATTTATAGTTTTATTGGTGAGCTGGTGGTCTAGGGGTAAGGTGTCAGACTTCTGTGCTGGGGGTCCAGGGTTCAATCCCCGGTCACGGCACAGATTTATCTGATTACCAAATCCTTCCTTCACCTCTGACAAGACATCTTGTGAATGTGAGGAATGCCAGGTGGTGGTTCGGATTCCACGTTAAACTGTAGGTCCTTCATTCCATCTCACTATCACCCTACCATTACACATTAGCGTAAGTGCGTACAAACCGAACGGATAGTAAGACGCAGTGCTAATAATAATAATAACAACATAGTTGCATTCCACTTTAAAAAAATATTCACACCACTTTCACAAAAACTTCTAACGAACATAGCTTCAAAATGGCGACTGGCGAATCTAAGCCATATGATTGAATTTCGGTAAACAAGTTTTTTACATTGATGCAGACACGCAGTTAATGAAAATATTTTATTCAGTTAAATATTTCAAAATACGATAAAATAATCATAAAATAATTTATTATATGTAAAAAAAATGACAAGAATTTTCTCTTTTACAAGTAAATACGATGCCTGTATTAAAAGGTATTAATGTGTGCACTATATTAAACATAATCAATAACGTTCCAAAACGAAAAAATAAGTACTTTTAGTTATGTTTAAAATATTGTTTCGAGTTGGTTAAAAAGAAATTATTTAAAAAAATGAAATAGTATGAGAAAACTTAAGTTTACGTTATTTTAAATGTAATATATAACAGGTAATTAAAGATCTTTACATTTATAACAAAACTGTGATCTTTTACAAGGGTTGGCAACCCAAAATCTAAACATATGATTTTCGAACTGTCATCCAGGTAAAAACCTATCGTGAACGGAATATAGTGCCTGGTTCCCTAGTTGAATATATTAAAACGTGTGCTCTTAATCTGGGATTGATGGTGACGGGAGTTAAGGAAATATTTTTGCAGTTTTTTATAACAAAATAAAAATATTTTTGGTACATATAAATAAAATGTCATACCGGTAACTGCAATCTCGACACTTATTAAGAGAAGAAAAAAGTACTGGTCAACTACCGCGAGGTTCATGACAGATATTCAAGAAATTGTTGACATTAAAATAGTACACATTGCTACTGAATTTATCACTTGCGTTTCTTCCCACCCAGCCCCCACTTAATAACACTTTGACTGGTAATATTGGAGCCTTACCCTAGACACCTTGGGTTCAATACCGACCGATTACTTTTTAAGTGTTTTCTTACGTAATTGTTTTCCAATTTTTTATTCTATTTTTCAATACTTGGTTATTCTTAGCAACCCTCCCCTCCCTTTCTCCTGTTTTTAAAACAGAACCAAGTCCTTTCATACTGATAATCTCCCCAAGGAGCTTGCGTAAACCAAGAGAAGTATCACAGTTGGAACCAGGCACCTTCTTATTGTTCCTCCCCCTTCTAGACCAACTAATTAAGTTCCTAGAAAAAGGGCGGGAAGGCGCCTCATCCATTCCTAGTTTAAAATGTGGTTAAATTCGGCGAATCCATGTCTAACAAGATTGTTTTTACGGGTTACTTGAAAATGTCGCCTAAGGTCTTAACGTGAAAAAAAATTGAGAGTGATATTTTCTATCAAGTTATACTACCCGCCCGGTATATTGGCACGTTTTTAATTATAATGGGGTATGGATTTTAGTATTTAAAGGAACTGTACCGGTATTTGCTTGGATAAAAAAGTGGGAACCATTTAGGAGAGGAAGGGGAGAGAGGAACAAGTTATTAGGACTCCCAGCCGAGATAAAAAAAAATCCCTACTTGTTCGTCACCGACAAAGCATTCAAGACAAGTTTGACGTTTAGTCAGCGTTCTCATTGACGTGGATTTGAAAATATGGATTATATTTAACGAGTTAAAAAATAGTGTGGGAAAAATATTAGTTAAATTTTTATGTAAATATATTTAAATAATGTTTGGAACTTTTTTAAGATCCTAAACTGATCAACAAACCATACAAATGGTTAATTACACAGATCGGCAGCCTTTTTTTTACAGTTTTATTCTAGTCAAATTTATTCTACAGTGATGTTGTCCGACATCTTAGCTCAGCCGGTAACGTGTCTGCATATTTAGCTAAGTGTCCTGGGTTCGAATCCTGGCATGACCGAAACATTTATCATTGGTAAATGAGTGTTTCCCCTTTCACACTGATAAATCAACAATGGTCGAGGACTGGATCTTGTGTCTGTTATAGATTTAAGTTAGTATGTTGATATAATCATTCGGTTCAGAAAGTGCAATTTAATACGTCAAATAAATGACAAACACAGTAGATGTCCTACAATTTGTGTAGTCGCCGCTAAACTGTTTCATCGCACGGACCAGATGGCGAACCAAAGTTGTGTCAACCTCTCAAGCCTCTTTGACACTTGCTCCAGTTGACCCTTCCAATACACTTTACCAATTATCTGCGGTAACAATCGTTGAGCTTTGTCCAGAAATATAATCTGACCTCTTCACCTTATCTGTTATTCGCGTCACGCGCACTAGACCCACACAATAGTTCAAATTGGGGGAGTGCTCGTCCTTTCACTGACTCCCTCCCACTCGTTTGGGGCGTCCGTCACGTGGCCGTCAACGGATGGTCCTTGTGTTAAACCGTTTTCCGTTTTATTGCCTGTCGTGGCTGTCCGCAACATCGATTAAAGATACTATATCTAGTTCAACGATATAAATAATGGTGATTTTATATTTTCATTAATTTGTTGACAAATTATTTTTTATTTCGGTATAACAGTGCTTCCCAAACATTTTAGAATCGCATCCCAACTTTTAAAAAATACAAATTTTAGCAACCACCTAGCTTTTTATTTCCACTCAGTGTTTACCTGATTTTCTTTTTTAAAATAATTACAAAATGTTCACATTCCAAAAACATTTCGTGGCCCACAGTTTGGTAACTCGTGCGATAAAATAAAAATATGTATAAATACATCGTATGTAGGAATCTATATATAACACTAGCTGGAAATTAAATATAATCACAACTTTAACAAATAAATATACACTATAAATAAATATCATAAATATAAAATCGCTAAGCTTTCTAGATTGATATTTTTTTCCATTTTCTCCATATCTTACCTACATTAATGTGATAAAGGATGAGAAAGGTAGAACATAGATTAATTTCCTCACATTTGTGTTGATTGAGTGTGAAAAATCATCTATTAAAAATCATCTCAGTAGACCTGGCCGGNGCAGGCTGCTATTAGTTAGACTTAAGACTATTATTTATTTTTCTATATGAATACGATGTTTGTTTTTTACAGCTCAAAAGCCCTTAGACTAATTTTTTTTTAGCACAGCGTCGCACTAGCCGTTTAGATTATGCACTATTAATCTCGTTAATGGTTTTAGCGATCAGAAAGGCTATATCTAGGGAAAGTGTAACCGCATTTACGTAGAGAGAGTGGAAAACCATTTAGGGAAAAAAAACCTCAGTGCACCCGACCCCGATTCCCCCGTCTTCCGCAATTTATAACACGAGAGTACTACTACCTTAGACCACGCGACCACCGAAGCTGGTCATTTTAAATTGATTTTAAAAATCTAACAAATCACATATTTCATCAAAGATGGCCTCAAATCTGTTATCATAATTATAGTAATAATATTTAGTCGACCTTGGTTGTTTTGAGTTAAAGTGCTCGCCTCAGGATCCGATATTCATGGGTTCAAACCCAGCCGGGGTCGTCGGGTTTTTCTTGACCGATAAAAATCCTTAGCACAACTTCCTTCGGAGGAGTAGTAAAGCTGTCTTTCCCATGTCAATTGTGGCATGTAAGAAAACCGTGGGAAAATATGTTAATAACTTTCCTGGTAAAATCGGTCGACTCTTTCGCGCTCGCTCAAAGAAATTCAGTGTGAAAGCTAACGGGAATCACCACACATCCTGGTTCTTCCCCAATACATGGGTTTACACCAGCTAATGCAGGAAGTACTAACCAGCTGATGGGCTGAGTGCATTCCCAGCTCATGGTGGATGGAAGAAATACCATCAAACCATTCTTTGTGTTGTTGACTTGAGGTGCGGCCGAAGGGAGCGCAAGTGTTTTTACAGTTTTTATAAAATCGAAATATTTTGGCCAAAATAAATCAAATATGAATCCAGTAGCAACATTGAGTTTAGTTTTCTGCACATGCTAACATCAACAGATCTTGAATATCTGGCAAAGGTGTCCTGTAATTTTGTCAAAACTTTTTCTCTTTATTTAAAATGTTTTGACAAAATTCCAGGACACCCTTGCCATATATTCATGATCTGTTGATGTTAGCATGTACAGAAAACTAAACTCAATGTTGCTACTGGAGACATATTTGATTTATTTTTGCGAAAAAAAGAGTAATGCTATAGAAACTAAAATTACTCGTGCTCCCTTTGGCCGCACCTTAAGAAGAGTAATATTTAGTTTGAAGTAGGCTACTATTTTTTCTTTAATCAAAGAAACATGTTTCTTAAAATAAGGCGGTTACCTGGTGGTCTAGGGGTAAGGTGTCGAACTTCTGTGCTGGGGTTCCGGGGTTCAATCCTCGGTCCCGGCACAGATTTATCTGTTTGCCAAACCCTTCCTTCATCTCTGATAAGACGTGTATTAATCTTAAAATAAGTCTGTTACTTATTTGATGTTTCAGCAGCCTACCTGGAGATTGTGGGGGGAGGAGAGAGTGGAAGGGGCCGTCTACACCGTGTACCTCAAGAAGGTGCGCTACCACCGGCCCACCAAGAGCATCTCTTCCGTGAGTACACCCTTTTTACCTTATCCTAATAGAGAAATCATTAAATCGCTTATGGAAGAGGTCGAGATTGATCACTTTAAAAGGGATAACTTTAGTCGGCCAGCGATTTTACAAGAAATTTCACTTGCGATTTGAACATGTCTTCTCATTCCTTTTTTTTTTTTTTTAAATGTTCTGTTTTTACTACCCTTCTCCCCACTTTGTCAGCGGTATTCAACTTTTTGTTGGTGTCATCCCCTCCCCCCATATATATAATAGTTTTCTTCAGTTTTGTACCGCCAAAGTTGTTGGTACATCTCAGTAAATTATAGTGTTTTTTTTTAATGTTAAGACTGAATTTTAGGTATTAGTCACATTGTTTATACCTGAACACTTTATAAACTGGGCACAACTTTGGTAAAGTGATAAAATATCATTTAAGAGGTAGGAATGAGTAAGATAGTTTAGGGGATGTGCACCCTCATTAAAGTTCAGAGGAGATTTTAAAATCACATGTGGATCCTCCCTCTCTAGGATCCGAGTGTACCCAACGGAGTATCGAACCTTGACTTCTTCATAACCCGTCAATCCGTCGATCGTTATACTGACCCCACTTTGGTGGCCGCATGGTCTAAGGTGCTACTCTTGCAGTAGACTAGACTGCCGATGACGGAGAGATCAAGGATTGAATCTCGGTTGGGTGCACTGAGGGAGGTTATTCCAAAATGGTTTTACACTTTCCCTCCACGCAAATTCGGGTACACTTCTTATAAGTATAAACCTTCTTAATATCTAAAACCACTAAAGAACATAAAGGTATAACGCAAATGGGTGGTAAGACGCGTTGTTAAAGTTAAAAAAAAGCTAGACCAACGCCTTAGACTTGGTGACCACTAATGATTTCAGGAAATGAGTCATGCAACCAACCCACCCTTCTCCCCTTGTAGTTTTTACCCGTCGGTCCCGAAATTCCCATCCCTCTTTTGCCCTTTTGATTCTCCCACTAATCCCCATCTGGAGCTAATCAGTGTTTTAATCCCCAATATATTTGTCCCTAGAGAGCTAAGCCGGATATAGTACGTTTGCTCTTCGATTCGGGTAAGTCCGCGCGCAAATAATTACTCTGCTATTGGAATAGCTAACACAGTTTTTGATTTGCCCTTTTCGAACTGACTGATTATATTGGCCAACAGCCTACAAACTAGCTTTGCTCTAAAACCGACACAACGCCTCACCCCTGATTCCTGAACCGTCACTGTGAAAAGGAAAACCTCAATCTCGCCAATGATAAATTATTATTAGCACCGCGTCTTACTACCCGTTCGGGTTATACGCACTTACGCTAATGTGTAATGGTAGGGTGATTGTGAGATGAAATGGAGGACCTACAGTTTAACGTGGAATCCGAACCACGGTGGAGGCCTGGCATTCCCCACATTCACAAGATGTCTTGTCAGAGGTGAAGGAAGGGTTTGGTAATCAGATAAATCTCTGCCGGGACCGAGGATTGAACCCCGGCCGCCAGCACAGAAGTCTGACACCTTACCCCTTGACCGCCAGGTCACCGCCAATGATAAACTTTCTGGTAATCGAACGGGGGGCATCTAAGGTGGGGGTATAGTGAACGCGAGCTAAGACCAGTGTTTTAGCAGTTTTTACAGCAAAACCTTTGTTTTGGTCAAAATAAGTCAAATATTACCTCAGTACAAACACAGTGATATCAACAGTTCTTAAATATCTGTCAAAGTTTGTCCTGGAATTTAATAACTTTTCCTCTTCATTTAAGAGATTGCTCATTGACAAATGTTATGCTCATGATAAATATTCAAGAACTGTTAATATCACCATGTGAATAAAATCATTATGTTTCTTCTACTGGAGAAATGTTTTATTTATTTGGGCCAAAATAAATAAAATAATGTTTCACTTGAATACGTTTAGCCTAAGATGCTACCTATTGTTTTCTCAACAGCTTTTGACTATTTCTGATGTGCATATTGGCATTTTAACAGAAACTTTCTAAATGAAGAAAATGGGGAGTATTTGAGTTTGTTAGTGCTTAAAGTAAAATAAACTTTTTCATGTTGTCGTGTGTTAGTTGCAACTTGATATTTACTGTATATTATTGGAATCATTCCTTTTTCCGAATGAGTCATTGACACAAGTCACAACACTGCCGGTACATTACTTCCCCGTCTCTTCCTTTCATCCCTACCATCAAACAATAGAATTGTCAAATTTCTCATTAAATTGTCTTTCCCTGTCAATTTGAACAATTTTCATCATTTCCATCAGAAGTAGTAGGAACTTAATGACTGAGTAGTCAAACTGTACATGTATTGAATAAACTTGTCCAAAACGTGTGTATTTTGTTTTACATGTTCGATCGATCAACCCAATTACTCAATTGTTACACGGCATGGCGAATTTTACTTCTCATTCGTCACACTTGTGGCTATATTGAATAATATGTTGCCCATCTCTGATCTAAGGCCTCAGGGAGATCGGAGTTCTAATATCGTGTCTGGTACTCTGAGGGTAGTTTTTCCTAAATTATTTTCCACTTTACTTCGATGCAGGTCATACCGCGGTGTTAAATAAAAAGTAGGTAATACATTTTTTATTACTCTTAAATTCCTGCCTCCTTTTTACTCGACTAGTCTTTACTCCCGGGTAACAAGGAAACAGCCGAGCCAAGGAGGTCGTTTGATTATTATTGGATTTGTTTGTTTGACAGTCTCAAGAACTCTGCCTCCTTTACTTGTAGAGTGACGTCTGCCAGGAGCAGGCACAAGGGCTTAGAAATATGAGGGGGNGGGGGGGGGGGAGTTCAGACACCCCTGGAAATCTTTGAGCCTCCCTTGGAATTGATGGATCCCTTACAGGGCTTTTTTCCTTCATAAACAGTACATTTTTCATAGGAAGAGCCTTAAAAAAATATATATTATTCTTTTTGTGGTCAACATTGATAATATTTTTACATGTACCGGTAGTGCTAGTGTTAATTTATATGTTGATAGTAGTTATCAAAAGTGACAGATTTGTGTCATCTGACTTTTTTTTTCTTTGTACTGGTACCTAATCTTTTACTATTAATTTTTGTGTAACATTAGCCACATATTAATTACTATTTTAATATTCACCTAGAAGATTCATTTTTTTAAACTTGCATTCTCGACATTTCTTGAAATCAAACAGTTCTTGGGGCTGAGAAAAAAAGGCAAACAATTTTATAGAATGGTCACGTTTAGTTTTGTACGATTAACATTTTATAATACGTACATTTCCTTCCTTCACCCCAAATATTCATAGTGAACATTCCCCCGCCCCCCTCTTTTCCTCTTCAAAAAATAGCTTTTTACGCCCTTGAGAAGGCAGCCGGGAGGACAGAAAAAAAAAAGTTACTAAACCTACTTTCATATTTATTTTATAGATCGTTAACTGAAAAAAAAAATGAACTTTTCTTAAAACGTCCACTTCACCTTGTTATTGGTACAAGAATTTGATCCTCATCTTCTATTTAATTGTAAATACTGATACACTTTCTTAAACCCTACTCTCGTCCGGTTTTGTTAGGCTAGATAGTGTTTAAGTCGCCGGTAGCAACTTCTGGCACTAAAAACACGCACACTCGATCGAAACTAGACTGGAGTGAAAGTAAATTATTGTAGAAAAACTCCGTCACTTGGTCTATAAAGTGAGCCTTGTGGTTGGTCTGGATTGCCGCAGGGTCGGGGTTAGAGTCTCGACATGGTGTACTGATACTGGATTTTCTTGAATGATTTATTACTCATCCACGTGAATGTGGGTACATTTCCTTAAATTATTCCTTCCTCATCTTTACACCATAAGCGTAATTAAATGCTGATATCCCCAAGGGGCAGCAAAACGCGGTGGAGACGTGAGAAAAG
The DNA here is from genome assembly GCA_902151425.1 of Timema shepardi. NCBI lineage: Eukaryota > Metazoa > Arthropoda > Insecta > Phasmatodea > Timematidae > Timema > Timema shepardi. The sequence continues at coordinate 73,413 of CABFVX010002337.1, read as the reverse complement.
GCCAATGTTTTTGAAGTTTTTATAACAAAAGTTTAATTTTCTTCATATGGTGATATAAACATTTCTTGAATATCTGTCATAACTCAGTCATGAGTATATTAGCATTTGATGAGAAACTTTTTAAATAAAGATAAAAGGTTGTCATTAATTTCTAGGACACCTTTAAAAAATTCAATAAATGTTAATATCGCCATATGAAGAAAATTAATTATGTTTCTCTGGATAATATTTTTTTTTTATTTCGTCTGAAAAATATGTTTTGTTATAAAAACTGCAAAAACACCTTTTTTCACGTTTTTTACACTCCTAGCTTGAACATTATTACTATGGAAATATCTTCGAGAATCTCAATATCTGTTCAAAGTAATTTATACATTGTTTCAACATGGGGATTAGAGATAAAACACACAATCTGATTTCCAACAGTTTTGAGAACACTTTAAATAAACGTTTGTGAATACATCTTGGGTGTAAAAATACACATAAAATCTCTATGGAGATGTCTGAAGTCACTTGATCTAACGTCCTTTGGTTTGAAATCACTTGACCTCAAGTTGCCTAACTTGTAGTTAGTTGGTCATTCATCATTGTCAAGCTACATTAGGTTAGTTTATGGTTTGATTTATTGGGCAATCTTGAATCCAAAGTTGTCAAGCGTAGGTTTACCCTTTAACCTATTGCGTGACTGTTCCAATTATTACTGGGGGTAAATGGTATCGTTGAGCATACCCAGTTTAAAAAAAAAAACGTCTTTTTTCCTATCTAAATAAACATCGTTTTCAAAAACGGTTCATTTAATCGTATTTGTCCGAGGTAGGTGTTCATCAATAGTGCTGGTTAAAAACTAACATCATGTTATCTTGACAGGTGTTGCATCTCTTTCGACTACAGTGGCGCACTCAGAGGGGGGCAAGCGGGACATTTTACCCTCCCAAGACTATACGAAGTAGAACTAAGCTAAAGCTCATAAGGTGTATAGAATGTAATGACTAAATTTAAGACCACTTGATATTTAAAAAAATACACACATTTTAAAAACTACCATTTGTAAAAATGTACAGAAATAATAACTTCGATACATTTTATTTAAAGCCACTTACATTATCAAAATCGCTGCTTTTAGCTACCATAAAAAACACCCAAATTGCTTCTAGAGGGATTTGATTACTAATACATTTTCTAGGCTTCCAGAAGTTAAGAGACCTATGTTCGCTAGAACTTTCCCTTCACCTTTCCCCTCAGAAATTTCATTTTGGCTGCAGTCTTGATAGTATGCCGACCCCAAAGTTAATTTCTGGTTGCGCTACTGTTCCATCGTAAAACTTAATTATTAATTTACATGATTAAAAATGTATAGCAATCACATCATTATTGTATAAAGGACACAATTTATAACTATCACATTAATGTACACAGTGCAAAATGTATAAAGATCACACTCAAAATGTATAACGATCACACTCAAAATTAATGTAAAAGGTACAAAATGTAAAATGATCGTATTAAATGTGTAGCGAATTGTTTCGTTATATATTTCTAAAAATAATTATTTTAATAGCAAAGTAGCGCCCATCAGTTACTATTATTTTTGGTTAACATTCCAATCGCCAAAGCTTAAAGCAAATTTATTTTACTTTATTAACTTGTAATGGGTTTATATAGTGTAAGAATGACCACTCTATTTGGATAACCTATTCGAAGACGTTACAAATAAATCTAGTTATCAACAGTAACAAAGGCCCTTATATTACAGAATACAAAATTGACACACTCATTAAAAAGTGATAGTTGCAGGACACTGACCTGGCGTATGAATACATACAAGTAGGTTTGATACATTTTTTAACTGTAAAAAAGGCGTCACTCTCGTGATGTAGACTGCCGATGACGGGGATATGTGGGCTCGAATCTTGGTAGGGTGTACTAAGGGTGGTTTTTACAAAATTGCTTTCCACTTTCCTCCACGCAAATACCGGTACACTTCCTCTAAAATTCAACCTTAATCATCCTAAACACATAGGCGTGTAACACAAAAGGGTAGTAAATGCAGTGTGAAAAAAACCTTTTTTTATATTATTTTTCGTGAAAAGTTTGTGAAACTGCCACCACACATGCTGGCTCGTGGCGTCCGAAAAATTTACATCTCATACCATTAAATAGTGCTCTCGTGCGCCTCCTAGTGGTTCCATGGGAGACTGGCCTAGTTAAGAGATATCCTGAGATCATAACGGATCATTTGATATCACATCCATACAAATCAGTTCAGTAGTTTAGGCAACGAATGGTAATAAACAAATCCAACCACATCACTCTTCTCCCGTAATCGGGTAAAAATCCACCCTCACTACACTTGGATGAAATTGTGAAGCCCGATCTCTGCATACCGGTAAACCAGACTAGACGAAATTTACTAGTACTCTATTCCACATGCCCACGAATACGGGTGATCCGAATCTAGTGTGAGTGTGACAAAGTGACCCAGTCGTTGTCTTGTAGAACATAGTGACCCAGTCGTTGTCCTGTAGAACATAGTGACCCAGTCGTTGTCCTGTAGAACATAGTGACCCAGTCGTTGTGCTGTAGAACATAGTGACCCAGTCGTTGTCTTGTAGAACATAGTGACCCAGTCGTTGTCCTGTAGAACATAGTGACCCAGTCGTTGTCCTGTAGAACATAGTGACCCAGTCGTTGTCCTGTAGAACATAGTGACCCAGTCGTTGTCTTGTAGAACATAGTGACCCAGTCGTTGTCCTGTAGAACATAGTGACCCAGTCGTTGTGCTGTAGAACATAGTGACCCAGTCGTTGTGCTGTAGAACATAGTGACTCCAGTCGTTGTCCTGTAGAACATAGTGACCCAGTCGTTGTCCTGTAGAACATAGTGACCCAGTCGTTGTCTTGTAGAACATAGTGATCCAGTCGTTGTGCTGTATAACAGAGTGACCCAGTCGTTGTCCTGTAGATAATAGTGACCCAGTCGTTGTCCTGTAGAACATAGTGACCCAGTCGTTGTCCTGTAGAACATAGTGACCCAGTCGTTGCCCTGTAGAACAGAGTGACTCTGATGTCCCCCTGTAGAACAGAGTGACCCTAATGAATAAAGAGACTAGTGACCCAGACGTTGTTGTGAAGAAGAGATAGGAAGAGTAATGACCCTGACGTTGTCCCTTCTCCCCAGGACTCGGATGACGAGATCTCTCACCTGGAGTGGGAGACTGTGCGGGTGCGGTTCATCAAGGCGGGCACCTTGGAGCGGCTGGTGGAGAGTCTCGCCACGGACGATGGAGAGCTCGAGTCCACCTACATCAACGTGTTCCTCACCACGTACAGGACCTTCTCCACCGCCAAGCAGGTCCTCACGCTTCTCCTCGACAGGTACGACCTATCTTCTAGGAAAGGGCAGGTGTTACACGTCCGGCCACCCCTCTCCTTCTCCATCCTACACTATCTAACCCCATGTCTTTCTCATGCACTCTTATTTAAAAAAAACGTAGATCAATTATAAATTTTGCGCACACAAATAAACTTAATACATTGGGTAGCTGCATTGATCCACGGGTAATCGCCGCAGTGACTCAAATTATGTAACGTACTCAGATAAATGTTGGTTGCATCCAGCGCAGTTAAAGTAGCTATGAAATGCACTGTCTAGTACAGTAGCCACATGACTTCTTTGGTGCTGACTGACAGCTTTGAAAAGTTACCAGACCAAATATTGTATCCCTACGCCGAACCAAATGACCTGCAAAAACATGTGTTTACCAACTGTCCCTTCTGAAAGTTAATATTTAGGTATATACCTAAATGTTTACTGTCAAAAGTCAGCTGTGAGCTGTCAGTCAGCAACAAAGAAGTAGTGGGGCTACTGTAGTAATAAGTCTGTAATCAAATATGATTCATATCAACATTTAAAAAAAGTTTAATCTTTATAGACAAGTTCGAATACCCAGCTCATTCATTAGCATGTTTGCCTATTGAGCTAAAGGTCCATGATTAAACTCCCTACTCGTTCCAAAATTAAAATTGATGGATCTATGTATGTGTTGTGTCTCTCTTTAATTCTCTGTTTGTTTTATCTGCGCAACTTTCCACCCTTCGAAGTATATGCCTGTGTACTAATTGCGCTACATAATGTGTTGGGGGATAAGGAAGGTTGAATTTAAAGGGCATGAACCCTCACTTGCATGGAAAGAGAGAAAGTGGAAAAAAGACCCTTATAATACCCGACCGGGGTTCTAACCCTGATATTCCTGTCATTGGTATTATAGTATATTGCGAGAGTGACACCTTATAACATGTGGCCACTAAAACGGGTATAATTAATTTAGTTTTGAGTTGTGTGCTAATGTGTCAGTCCTTTTGCTCAAAAACTCCACATTATAAACCCACAATAAATATTTTAAAAATAACCTTACTAATAAACTTTTTTTTTACATATTGATGGAATGAAACGCAGAACAAAGGCATTTTTTTCCTCGTGTTCAGTTGTATGCATAAATAAAGTAGCCTATTTACTGGTAATGATGTGACTAAATTATTTAATTTACTCTTATTGAATTTATCCCATTTTGGGTCATGACCCATAGGTTGAATAACACTGATCTAGGGTGACCTGGCGGTCTAGGAGTAAGGTGTCAGACTTATATGCTGGCGGCCGGGGTTCAATCCTCAGTCCCGTTAAAGATTTATCTGATTACCAACCCCTTCCTTCACCTCTGACAAGACATTTTGTGAATATGGGGAATGCCAGGCCTCCACCGTGGTTCAGATTCCACGTTAAACTGTAGGTCCTTCATTTCATCTCACAATCACCCTACCATTACACATTAGCGTAAGTGCGTATAACCCGAACGGGTAGTAAGACATGGTGCTAATAATAATAATAATAATAATAATAATAATAATAATAACACTGATCTAAATACTATATACAAATTGAATGAATAGGATGCATCAGGCTACGCCACCATCTAAAAAAAGATAACAAAACAACAAAATGAATGAAATACAAAAAGTACATCTGACCAAAATAATAAAAATAAAACTTTACAAATCAATAGCTATTTTGTATTTACAAGTCATTACTTTATTTTGAGTTTCACACGGATATTTTTTGTTCAAGAATGATTATGTCAGCCAACTTATAAGCACAAATTATAATTATAGACTTTAAGGCTTCAGGAAGCTGGGCGAACAGCTTTTGATGTGGGGTCAGGTTAAAAATGTTACAAGGCTTTTTTTTTATCTTTGGGCTTTAAATTCTCTATTGAAATAATTTTAGTGGGATAAATTGTATTTAATTACTATGTTGAATACAAAATGTTGCTTAACTAAAATAAATATTGCACAGAGAATAAACGATAAAAAAAAACATGACACACATTAAGCTGACATTGCGTGGCTGTGTATGCACAAACATTGACCAAGAACACTAGGTAGATATTTTACAATTCTATTATATCATTGGCATTCCGTGGCAGCGAGAAGGAGTTCAAATTTTGCATGTTATTCCTCTATGAATGTGCTTGTTCCTTACCCTTTTTTCCCTCACTTTCATCCCTTATACAGGATGTCTACCATCCGGGAAAATCAGGGAACATGGGAATTAGCTGGGAATTCGAAGTGATCTGGAAAAAACGATAATAAGTCGGGAATTTGGTAAATCACAATAACAATCCAGGAAAATGATATTTTACTAAAAATATGAGATACGATAATCATTAAATTATGTCATTTTTTTGTTTGTAGCTGTGTAATATATTTTTAATTCCTAGTAAATAATTCTAATACAAAATTCAAAACTTATTATTATTCATAAAAAAGATTAATAGAAAAACGAGGGTGGAAGGAGGGGCGCGGTGAGTTAGAGGGATGTGACATACTTTTTTAGTCGGGAATTTTAGGAAATGATCAGGGGAAATCAGGGAAAAGGTCGGGGATTTCATTNGGGGGGCTCATTAAAAGGATGTAACATACTTTTTTTAGTCGGGAATTTTAGGAAATGATCAGGGGAAATCAGGGAAAAGGTCGGGGATTTCATTGGTCAAGTTGAGTAGACACCATGCTTATACAATTTTAATGCTTTAGAAGCAAGTTTGAGTTGACTTCTAATAGCCCCTTGTGACGGGGACAAACCCACAATCATGCTTGACAAATACGAAGCTCAAACAAAAATGTTGCTAAAATTATAGACAATATTTGGTTTGCAATTTAAAAAATATTTGTAAACATAAAATAAGGATTTATCCCGCTTGGAGTAGACAAGCAGTGCTTTCAATGCTTACTTACATCGGTCAACTGTACTTGATAAGCTTAAAAATTAGCGAATAAACCCTTGCCCCAGATATAAGATGTGATCTATTTCTGTCGTGTGTTATTTTACAGGTATGAGCAGCTAGCCCATAACAAGTTAGATCTTCCAGAGGGTGTGATGGAACAACACAGAAAGTGAGTGATTACCATGACATACAAACACACACACTGTTTATGTCCAGCCCAAACAAAATAACATATGTACACTCTGTTTTAATACAATCTCAGGCATGGAACCATGTGTGGGAAACATACAAGCCGGGGGACACTTCCCCTACACTTGAGGAACTTTTTACCAAAACAAGCCTTGTTCATAAATATCAAAATGGAGTTTTATTTAGTTTTACATATTACATACATATAGAGAGAGAAACCCAGCTTTGTTCCTGCGACATTAGATTTATTATAACTAAATTGGTTCTCTTTTATCTGATTTATTGAGTTTAATTTTAAAAGGGGATTTTAACAAAACAGTCACTTTTAATTTAATTTTATTATATTGCTTTTTACTCTATACACATTTGAATAGAGTGCTATAAATAGTAGAGGGTCAAACTTAATTTTGAAAATAAATAATTTTATATATTTGAGATCTTCTGTTAAAACATAAAAACCCTTTTCATAAAAATTAACAATTTTGGACTAAGCTAGTTTTGAAAAAGAAAAAAAAAAATTGTCCTTATTTAGAGCTAGTTTGTAATTTAGTTTGTAAGTTGTATGTTAGTATCTGTTATCTGTGGTGTAACTCTGCCTTTTTCTAAATGTTGAGATCATCCGTGAGCTCAAGAGTCTAACAATAATATTTGTATTTTGGTGCAGAACCCTGGTGCTGGCTCTCCATGTCTGGCTGGACTCATATCCTGAAGACTTCCGTAACTCCCCCACCCACCCTACCCTGCACCAACTGCTGTACTTCTGCCAGCAGCACCTCCCAGAATCAGAGCTTGAGGTCAAAGTCAGGCATCGCCTCGAAAGGTTCAACAGAGAGGATCAGCTGCTAGGTAGGTTTTAAGAAGTCCCATGTGCCTCAAAGTGATGAAGCCTCTTTTGATTCTGACAGATTCCTATGGTCTTAGGCACAGATTATTTTAATTTGTGTGTGATTTGTTTTGCGCCATGTCTCAAGATCCATCCGGGCTATCTGTATTTAATCACACTGATGGGGTAAGGATGAAGAAATTAGAGTTTAAAGGAAATGTTCTCGCACTTGAATGAAGAGAGAGTGGGAAAATGTCCAGAAAAAAAACTTTCAGTACATCTAGAGGTTATTCAAACTCTGACTTCTCAATCCAACAGATTAGACAAAGTCTGTTTAGTTCATGTGACCTCTGATGCAGACGGGTTTGTTCATTGTTACTATGGGGTTCATTACCAGGAAATGATAGCAACTTCTGAGCTGTGATGAAATTCTTAATTCAACCAATGAAATATTGGATTTTAATAGCTAGATATAGTAAGATTATGACATGAAGGAATGTTTAGAAGAAGGAAAAAAACACTTTTTTTTTGTTCACACTGATACCATTTTACTTTATTACTAGTATTATGTCATAGGTATTTTTATTGTTTATTAATGGGGAAAGCATCAGATGACATAAATTGATATATACAGCTATGAACATGTATTCAATAACTTTTATATCTATCAAAAAAGTCACATATTTTAATCGATCAGTATATTAAATTTAAAATGAACGGAGAAAGTCTCTTATATGTACCACAAAACTCCATTATCACTAAAAAATAGGAGGCGATAAATTAAATGATGCAAGTTTGTATTTTAACAGTTGGTAGGCATATATGTTTCAGACACGTGCATGATGTACCCTGGCCACAGCCTCAAGATCCACCCAGCGGCAGTCAACGGCAACTCCCCGCAGCAATACCTCTTCCCTGATGTCCCTGAGAAACACTTCGCAGAGCAGCTTACAAGAATGGACATGGTGAGCCTCGTGCTTATTTACATTTTACACGTGCTACTATCTTCATTGCCAACATTTTAAATATTTCGTTAGATTTTTTTATTTATTTACAATAGAATAGTTAAAATTGGCTACCTATAATTGTTTGGAATAGTATTACCTCTAAGTAAACGGTTAATAAATGTAAAGAAAGGGGGGCGGGGGGAGGTAACTTTAAGGAATAAACTTAGAATAAAATTTACTAAGGACATGTTTGGTCTCAGTAATACCTAAAGTTGGATCAAATCCACTACTTCACAGATCCGAATCTATAATTTATCTTTGAATCTTGAATTTGAATCAAGGAAAAATTTATGAACATAAGAGGAAATAATATAATTATAATATAATAATAGAAAATACAAATAGTAATAAATGTTAAACATTCTTCCTTATAATCCACTCATTATAACATTCATAGCTTCAGTTAAGTGTTAAATAATAGATCTGGGGCCTGTTTAAATTCATCCTATAATTATTATAATTGATTTTTAACCACCAATAATCAGTATTAGAGCTCTAAATCAAATTTATCTTTAAATAAATGATATTTTTTCTAAACGGTTTGAATCTTGGCTCTGAAATGTTCTCAAATTCTCGAAATTCAAGTATCCTAGAGGATTCGAGGGCCCATTCCTTATTTTCTTATTTTTTAAATCTGAGATGTTATATTTCATTGCCATTGTAAGCAATATTTTGTTGCACTAATCTGTGTTAACAATTTTTTTTAGTCCATTAAAAATTAATCTTTAATAGAATAAAATGTTAAAAAGGTAGCTTATTGGCTGAAGTGTATCCTTATTAGCCTAGAATAATAAGGACTAAGAAGGGATTAGAATACTGAGGGAAAGGAACTGTTACTGTAGGGGAAGGCTGGGAAAATGGCTCTCACATTGTAGCCAGAAGAGGTGGAGCTACGACCACCTGGGATAGACAAACTCACTCACTTTTCAACTAATGGCACACTCTTTGATTTTAAATACCCAATTACTACTTTTCAATTGGGTATTTTAAGAACCATTTTAATGTGTATGATAATGTAGCTTACCTTTTATAAATACAATTTTAAGCCTGGTCCTAAAATCTATCTTGAATACTATACACATCTTCATTGCTTTATGGTGACCTGGTGGTCTAGGGGTAAGGTGTCAGACTTCTATGCTGGCGGCCGGGGTTCAATCCCCGGTCCGGGCATAGATTTATCTGAATACCAAACCCTTCCTTCACCTCTGACAAGACATCTTGTGAATGTGGGGAATGCCAGGCCTCCACCGTGTGGCCTCCACCGTGGTTCGGATTCCACGTTAAACTGTAGGTCCTTCATTTCATCTCACAATTACCCTACCATTACACATTAGCGTAATTGCGTACAACCCGAATGGGTAGTAAGACGCGGTGCTAATAATAAAAATAATTCATTGCTTTATATTCAATGTGAGGTGCATGAGGGTACGTAAAATTATATATATATAAAGACCTCATTCCTACAAACAGTTCAGGCCTTTTTTTTAGATTAACAGACAAGCAAAAAAACTGTAGCGACTAAACCTCTGTGAATTTTCAATGTTACATGTGTCAAGTCACTCCAACGACAAAATGTGTCTTTTGAAGAGTTAATCATTAAATTGAAATTAATAATTCAAAGAATTTTTGTTGCTAAATTTCTGGGCTCGCCTGTAAATTAAAAAAAAATCGGCAACTGGTTTTGGTGACGATTTCTTCATATATATATATATATATATGAAAATAATTTAAAACTTATTATTCAATACATTATTTTTGGATGTAATCTATTTGATTTAATTTAGATGTAAATTATTATAATATGTTTGTAGGCCCTATATGTTTGCACCAAAACTTGGGGTACATAGTTGAAGGAAAATTATAATTAGGGGTATGCAAAACACAAAAATGGTTGAGTACCACTGCTCTAGATTACAGTTGTACTTTGTATGCTTTAGTTTTTATTGACATCATGTGCTATCTTTGAGGGTGGGAGTAAATGCTTTATTACTTACCCCATCTCTTTCCCCTTTCCAATCACCCTCTATGAACCTTTTAAACATTATATTTGATGGGATTGATTTAAACTAGGGATGTGCAAGAACCATTTATTCAATTGAAGACGAGAATATAAAAAAGTATCGAGACACGAGAAAACATCCTTTGAAAGTAAAAAATTTATATTCTGCTTAATAAAGTAAATATATATGGTTTATAGAATTCCTTTTTGACACTTGAGCTGGCGCTTAGTTTAGATTTTCTTATATATAGTTCATTCAAACACTTGAGATATCTAATACACATTTTAAATGCAATTAATAAATTAGTGATAGATAGTTACAATGAACACCATTTATAATTTAATTTGGAAGTGTAACAGCTTATATTTTCAAAGTTTGATATTGAAATTGCTGGTTTGGTTTTATCCAGTGGCGGCTCGTGTATAGGTACTGCGGAACTGCACCTCCTATTTCCACTTGATATTATTGATAACATTTAATATAATGAGTTTTGATTCTTTATTTATTTTTGTAGTACAGTATATATTTATAGTCCTTAATTTTAATGTCAGTACTTCAGTAGCCATCCCCCAGTTTATGAAAAAGATACAAAAATCTTTGTATGGAACTGTGCACTTCACAGTGCCAGCAACGTGGTGTTTGACTGTTGTGCGCATGCACACATAGAAGGGGGGAGGGGGGGTAGCAAGGCGGAACTGCCAGATAGAGAGAGAGCACTGTTGCTCTCGCAGTGCCAGCTCTGGCGTGATCATTGTTTGTTGTGCTTAAAAACTGTGTACCATATTTTTGAATGTGATAAAGTGTAGAAGAGTGTAGAATTATATTACTATACTGCTTCCAGCTATTCTATTTGATTAATTTTTTTTTCGGTTCTTTTATTTAACAGAAAACTTTAACCATGGCCTTGCATCCCCAAGAAATAAGTTCTATGACTGTAACTAAAGAAGTGTGTGACTATGTATGTTTTGATATAATGGACAGATATTCTTTCAATAAACACTTAGTAGCTGCTAAATTGTTCAACAAGAATTGCTTCACTAGATTTAAGAATGAACATTCCACAAAAGAGTTAGTACTGACCACTGAAGCTTATCCCATGATTGACAAAGAAAAGCTTGAAACTGAACTAAAAGTATTCTATTGTAGGACTGATATTCATGAATATTGCAAATTAATTGAGCTGCTGAAATTTATCTTGGAAAATAATCTAGATGATGTTTCTAATGAAATTACGAAACTGATAAAAATCCTCTTGACAATTCCCATGACTACAACAGAGGTAGAGCACTGTTTTTCAACATTGAAAAGAATAAAAACTTTTTTTAAGAAGCACTATAAATTTGGAAAAACTAAATGCGCTTGTAGGATGTTCAATGGAGAAAAATTTCCTCAATTGTCATTCAGAGATCAAGGAGTAAATGATTGATCTTTTTGTGCAAATGAAAACAAGTAGGATGGATATCATTTTTAAATGAATAGATCAAGCTTGAACTGTAACAATTTAAGTTAAGTAAGTAAAAAAGTTTGGTTTTTTTACTTTATAGTTAATATTTTATCAAGTTCCTGAATAAATTTTATTTTTATACATGTTTTTTTCCTTTTACACAATTTTAAAACAAAGGCTAAAACATTTCTGGAGCAGCACCCCCACTAATTTTAGCTATGAGCCGCCACTGGTTTTATCATTTCTTAGGGCCATTATTTGCTTTTTTTTATTTCTCAGGATTCATTTTTTAACTTTCGAGAAGAGGTCGAGATTTTTTTCCTTGAATTTTTGAGATATTTTTGAGTCTCGCACATCCCTAATTTAAACAAACTAACTATTCAGAAATCTCCATATAAACAAAGGAAGCTGAATTTAATAATCTAAATTCTCACTGAGTCTCCATGAATTCAATTTTTTCCAGGAACTGTTCAAAAAGCTGATCCCTCACCAGTGTCTAGGAGCCATTTGGTCTCGCCGGGATAAGAACCGGAGCCACGAAGCAGCCACCGTGCTTGCCACGGTCAACCAATTCAATGCTGTGTCGTTTAGGGTCATCAGCACCGTTTTGATGGAGCCGGACCTCAGGCCTAGCGAACGAGCGAGGGTCATATCCACGTGGATCGATATTGCACAGGTACAAATTTTGATGGTGAAAAAATTGTACATTTACAACTGACCCATCATAAATACCAGCACATTTATTCTTAAGTCAAATCGTTAAGGTAGAATGTGAGGGAGAGTGAGTTAAGGTTTGTAGTTTTTATAACAATTTTTTTTTAATCCAAAATAAATAAAATACTGCTTCAATAGATACATTTTTATATCAACACATCATACCACCCATGTGGATTAAATTCATATGAAGTAATTACACCAATATGTTAGTAATGAGGAGGATTGAATTTATAAGAAGTGTACCAATATTTGTGTAGCCAGAGAGGGAAAAGCTATTTAGGAGAGAAAAAATTCGTCAGTACACTTGACCAGGATTTAAACCCTAATCTCTCTGTTATCGGCAGTTTAGTGTACTGCGAAAGTGACACTTTAGACTGTTTGACTAAAGAATTAGGTTGAAGTAAACACGTTGAGGAAATTTGTTACGCATAGTAAACTAAAGTGCTCTTGAATGTGCCCAAAAAGTGTTTTTGTTATAAAAATTGCAATAAAAACAACTTTAATTTGCATCCCCTTCTATCCCACCTTAATAAACTTCATGTTAAGTATACTAACACAAATGATGATAGCCTAGTGTAACATTAGTTCAATTAGCTGTTAATTGAAAACGTCCTGCCCTGCAGTCGTAAACAGTGTGAATGTTTCTGTTTGTCAAGCTAAATTGGTAAAATAACATACGTATTTGTAAACAAAATATGTTCATTCATTACCTTACCCAGTTTTAATGTATTTTCTAAACATTTTATTAATTAATGTGCAGTAATTTTAGGATTTGTTTTTTATTTCTGTAAAATAAACTGGTGCTGCTAAGGCTTCATTGTTATTGCTTTCTCACAGAAAATGACTAGCTTATGGAAAAGTAATTCCACCATAAAACAAATTAAAAACACTAGGAAATACGTATATAAGGACTGAACATTTGAGCGAATGAACAATTTAATTTGTTAAACTGTATGCGGGATAGGTTATTTGACTAATTACTCACTTTAACTTCAATTATTGTTTGACATTGAGGAGACTCAATGGCTAATTGATTTTATAATAATGGAAATTATAGAAATAAAAGAAAAAAACATGATAAATAAAAACTTAATGAAGAAAGCCCACCTAGGGAATGAGGTTGAAATGTGGGAAGGATTCACTGCAAAAAGGTGACAATACCTTTCTTCTGTCTTTTATAGTAGAAGTAGTCACACACACATATAAACTCAAATAGAGTGATATTTTGGCATTAATGCTTTTATCAAACAAAAATGCAAGCAGAGGAATGACACTTCACACAAACAAAAGATCATATTCCATTTTAAATTCAAAATACAATCACAGATAAATAGTATAAGGGACTACATAGGATTAAATATGGTTGCATCACAATTGTTCTAGTTGACATGAAGTAGTCTCCCACGATACTGTTTCGTTATGAGCTATAATATGGGAGAATTGTTATTTTAACATCACCTCATAATTGTGTAAGAAGATACAAATGTTTGTAAAACTAATTTTAAATTTATTTTCACCTCGAATTTTAAAATATCTTTATACCAGCATTTAAAAGTTCTTTAACAGTTCATTACTTAAACTTGAATATCTTGCTTATAAATGATTTCTGATTGCATTTGTTTATGTTTCATTCAGGAGCTACGGGTGCTCAAAAACTTTTCGTCTCTTAAAGCGATCATCTCTGGTCTTCAGTCCAATCCTGTGTACAGGTTACAGAAGACATGGCAGGCTCTTCCAAAAGAGAAGGTAAGGAAATACATTTGTTTATACTTCTTTCTTAGGTTAACATGACTTCAAAGTTTAGTTGTTCTTAGAAGCTCTAGAATGTGTTGGTATAATCCATTCACAGTAGAAATTACTCTCTGAAAGGTCTTTTTCCCTACCAATATCCTACTATATAATATATTTATGGTAGGGAAAGGCCTTTCAGAAATCAATTCCTACTGTGAACAGACTTTAGCTGTCTAAGAGGCACTACAACCCACTTTGGTGGGTTTATGCTCTATGATGTCGCTCTCGCAGTAGACTGGACTGCCAATGACGAAGAGATAGAGGTTTGAATCCCAATCAGGTGTACTTAGGGTGGTTTTTCACTCTCCCTCCACGCAAATGTGGGTACACCTATAAATATGACCTTACTCATCCTTAAGCATAATTAGAATACAAGCGCACAACCTAAGTGGGTAGTAAGTCATGTTTTCATTTTGACGGTTTCTTGTTTATATAATTTAATAACTTTGTGTTTCTTTTTTAAATAGTTTTAGTAATAATTAAGTGCATTGGTTGTAATACTTTTTATTTGTATGGAAGTTATTTTGATATACAGTAAACCCTCGATTTTACAAACTTCATATTAATATTTTAATGGACAGCTTCTGGCATTTGCAGTTTTACGGACAGTGCTTGACAAGTCCTTAAATCTGGGGATTTGTGGTGAGGGAAGGGCGAGACTCATTCTTGTATTGTCCTCGCATAATGCACACCACTCAAAACCGGTTTTATCTGGTTTCAGAAATGTGTGACAATATTTGTAATATTTTTAAATTTTTATGTTTTTTTAAAATTTTGAATTAGAAAATTATAGGTAAAGCCTGCATTTTTTTAAACATGTGTATAATATTATTTTACTTAGTTTGTTGTAATAAAAATGCATTACTAATGCGAAAAAAAATATCTTTCAATCCACTGATTTTTCATCCTGCTTTTACTAACAGGATTTACCTAATTGGTCCGTAAAATTGAGGGCTTACTTTACAGATAACTATCTACCTATCCTAGTCAGTTCTACAACTAACCTAAACATTCCAACGTTATTGACAACTTTCAACGACTCTTAATTAACATGATCATGCTGTTTGTTGTAAGGTGGAGCTATTTGAGGAACTCGCAAGGATATTTAGTGAGGATAACAACCAGTGGGCGCAAAGGGAGCTGCTGATGCGAGAGGGAACCGCCAAGTTTGCTGACACAGTAGGTGAAAATGACAAACAACTGCAGAAAGTCTTTCAGCGGCAACACAACAATAGTGGAGTAAGTGATAAAGATATATTTCTAATCTTGGTTTATAGAAAACTTGTTGGGTCCTCAAATTGCTCATCGAGCATTCACAAAATAAAAATTTACCAAATATAGTGAGAGTTTCATGTTTTGGAATCAAATTGAATTCCTAAGTTTTGTTTTGCTGTGTGAAACTTTGTTCATCAAGTTTGCTAATTGCCGACTTAAGAGCCTATATTGGTACCAGTTAACCTTGATATAAGATACAGAATTACACTCAAACTAGAAACCTCATCGATGTGCAGGTTTTAGCATTCTTCACTTGACAACAGTGAAATCAGTATCAATTTAATGTACTTTTTATTTTAAAATCATTATTTTTCAATTTTGTTGAATACCTTTATTGATGGTACACTATCTCACTGTTCTCTCTCTATCCTATTGTTTTTTAAAGTTGAATGCGTATTTGGAAGAAGGCACAGCAAAGGTGGACAGAAAACACGTAAAAGGGAATGAATACAATATGGTTTTACAATAAAAGAACACATTTCACAATTTCCATTGCTGCCTCTGGACAAAGAGGTAAAGTCTGCCGGTGGCGACACTGTAAAGTGTGAACTATGTTCTTCTTTTCATTGTAAAACCCATATTTTGCTCCTTTCCTTTTGTGTGTTTTATGCCCACCTTTGCTGTGTCTTCTTCCAAATATATATACAAAATGCCTCAAGGGAGCGAGTTGAGGTTTTCCTTAAGGAGATATATTAAAGTGGAAGACATAAAACCGCATTACAATGCACCTTCTGATTCAAGCTGTATTACTTACTTAAGCTAGTTGCCATCCATGGGGCGAGATGGGTTCTTATGTACTTTAAGTAAACAGATTTATATTGATCCACAAGCTATTGTTTTTTTCTCCACTAGACATATAAGATTTACAAATGATAGGTTTGTGTAGTGATTATACTACTGACATGCAGTTTAAAGTCATACGTTTCTCTTTAGTAGGGACTCGTCCCGAACCTTTGTTATAAACTACATACTTTGTATTTTAATTTTCTCTAACTTAATTTTTTTCAGAACATTAGTCATGGCACGATTCCTTATTTGGGAACATTTTTGACAGATCTCACAATGATTGACACAGCAATTCCCGACACAGTTGCCGATGGGCTGATAAATTTTGATAAGCGGCGTAAGGAGTTTGAAGTTTTAGCTCAGGTAAAAAATAATAAAGAAAGAATATCTCTATGAAATGCCTTATTTTGCTATTATCTATTTTATTTTTTACATTTATTTAGACCAACTCAAAGGATTTTTCTACTAGTTTTCTTTACAAGTTATAGATAGATATGGCTTAAATTTAGTCACATATTGTTTTATTTGGAAGAAGTTAACCAGAAAGATAGATAGATAGAAACGTAAATTTGAACCAACACAAAATAGCACAATATAATACTATATATTGTCATTTATGTAATCTTCAGATCAAACTTCTGCAAGGAGCAGCCAATGCCTACCACCTCCCAGAGGACCTAGCATTTGACCGCTGGTTTGACTCTATCCTGGTTCCGGATGACAGGGAAGCATATATGTTGTCCTGTCAGATTGAGGCCCCCGTTTCAGGACAGGGTACATTGGGTCATGGAATGACAGGAACAGCACGAGAACTGCGGCACAAGAAACGACCGGCGTAAGTACCACCTTGATCTTAAGAGGATTTTTTCTAATAAAAAAGACTAATACTAAATTTAAAAAAAATATATATATATATATATATATATATCCTGCTCTACCATGAAATTTAAAATGAATACTTAAATAATCTTTATTTCATTGATTGAAAAAAAATCATTCATAAACATATTCTAGGACGGATGAGTAGAGCTCCGTAAAAATGGTGAGAGGCAATAAAGTGAAACATGCCATACAAAGATGGAATCAAGTACTTTTTCCTTTGATAGCTTTTAGATATTATTTACAATGTTTTTGAAAAGCGAGATAAAACAAAATCGTCTTGTTACACGAAATCCTCATAAAAAAACGAAATAACGCCGCTTTTACATAAAAAAATCTTTAGATAAACACAAAATTAAGAAGAAATTAAGCAGAAAATTTGACCATGCTGTAATTTGACTTGTATTTTTTTGTATTGTAAGCTAACTTTAGACTACAAATTTGTGAAATATGCAGACAAACTTGACAAAGAATTTTAAAGCAAATATATAAGGTTTCAATAGTAAATTTTAATTTTGTATACATTGTCTCAATATGTAAATAATACCTAAACACCTCAGATAACATGTAATTTTGAATAAATACGAAATAACACTGAAAAGTGAGATTTAAAAAACGGGGGAAGGTGGTGGTGGTGGAGCGGTAGGGCAGTACATAGATTCTTAAGCTGATAAATAAAATATCAATGATACCTCACTATTAACATTTTTGGCCCTGTGATTTGAATCCATATTCAGTTGGCGTTTAAAGATAGAAGGCTCGCTTTCAGCTAAGTGGTAGATTAAATACTGTGGTGTCATTTTCTAGGCTTTCTCCAAAATAATATTTGATTAATTCATTTCTAAAAAGTGTACAGACATTAGTTTTTTTTTTTAATTCTGCATCCAAACATCAAATATTAATAAGTATTTGAGTGGCCCAAAGCTTCAAAGAACCCATAATTACAAGGGGGCCTTCGAATCCTTTAATCCATAAAGATATTTGAGGATTAAAAAAAAAGTTTTAAAA
>CABFVX010002337.1:29910-55143 GCA_902151425.1 Timema shepardi | reverse complement strand
ATCTAATCTTAGTCTGAATTATTTTTATTGCTTTTTTTTAAATTGCATATAACAAACCCCAAACTCTAAGGTTACCACATAGTGTGAACAAAATCATAATGAAGAATACACAAACATTATCATGTGGAAACTTAAACCTCCTTCTCTTGGCATGTCTTCTAAGATTCGAATTAAGGGAAACGTGGATTCAACCCATCTTTGGATATAACATTTTATTATTTGTTGATATAATATGACAATAAATGTTAAAACTTGGTGTTTATGATAATTCTCAGTTTGTGTTCATATTCCAGTCTGGGCCACCGAAAGAATGATTCTATCGCCAGTACCTCCAGCAGCTCAAGTAGTCAGTTCTACTATGACCTCGACAGTCTCCCTTCTTCCAGGCACAACTCACTAGACAGAAAGGTAAGTTTATTGCACAAATACTTGTACAGTACTGTTCATCCCAAAAGTAGCGCTCTTACTTTGTCATTATGACCTGGTTTTGTAAGTTATACCCTAGTAGTGTAACCAAGCAAGGTAATCTTGATAACTTTCAGGGTAAACGAAATGTACATGCTGTGGAGGGATTATTAAACAGGATATTAATCTAACACATGGTTTTTTTTTTCTCTCTCCTGACCACATCCCCAGGTTTTGTCATTTCATACCCATCTCTTTTTCTTTATGTTATTTCATAACAATGTCATCTGTTGACAAAATGTGTTGCTAACTCAGTATTAACTAGTAATAAATTACTAAAGTAGGTTAGGAGGGCATAACCTCAACATTTAGTATAACAACCTTTAAGTCTAAATTCTGCATTTAAAACACAGTAGATGACAGTAATTTTCAAGGCACACTAGGTCCTTTCAGTCCACATCGGTGGGCACGCAGTTTAAATGCCAAGCTCAACTAATATGTTTTGCCAGTGACAGGAATCAGGGTTCATATCTCGGCTGGTTCTTCTGAGTGTTGTTTTTCATAAATGAGTTTCCACTCTCCTCCCTCACAAATCTCAACATTTCTTCAAAATCACACCTTCCTTAGTGTAAATAAATGCAGATAGCCCAGATGGATTCTAAGATTCAAAACACAAAAATACAAAACATACTTTTTCAGCCGAAGAAAGCAGAATATTTGACTAGTTAATAGCTGCTATGCTCTCTTCATTTAAAGCAGGGGTTTGATATACCCCAAAAATTACTACAATCTGTTTCAAATGTGTACTTTTGGACTTATAATTTTCTGGTAACGATATCATTTACACCCTTGCTATTTAAATAAATATATTTTTTTGGTTTAGGGTTTTTATGATCTCCACATAAGTACTTTCTAAGGGCTTGAGATTAGCTAAAAGATCTAGCTAGGCCTTTCCCATGACCTTTAATTTTATGTCCAGGCTTCTCCATCTCAAATGTCTTCGTCGTCCAGCACCTCTTCTCTCCCTTCGTTAGATGTCTCAATGAGCAGTGGCAACACCAACACATCGGCGGGTAATCATAGCAACAGCACTTCCAACAAGTCCCAGGTGTCATCTGCTCAAGCGCTACACCCTGCACAGCAAAAATCTCATGACTTTTACATCATTCGAGTCACTCTGGAGACGTCGTCTGTCGAGACTGACGGTAAGCTTCTTGCAATTATTATAAAAGTCAGATAATTTAGAGAACAGTCTTTTTCACATGGCTTATTCAGTAACTTAATTGGATTAGTAATCCATGAGTCTTCATGAAAAATAAACTCTAAGGGTTGTGGGAAGTCCTTAAAGCCAAATAAAACTTGCATTAGTTTTAAATTGTTTATAACTTAAGGCATATCAATTAAAAAATGTTAAAAATATCTAAGCCTAAGCTGATAAATCAAGCTATTATTACAACATGCATTTCACTTACTATAAACTTTTGTTGTGTGATTATTAATAGTATATATAGTATTCATGACATATCTTGGAAGTGTGATTGAGGCGAGGAGTGGGGAGCAGAGAAAATCTAATGAATAGAGGGCAACAGGGGGAGATGTTAAACGTTAAACTTTCTCGAAAATAAACTAGTTTTTAAGTTTTCATGAAAATCTTAAAAATTGTAGACCTTTTTATTTCAATAGAAACATGTTGAGGAAACCATGGGAATGAAGTTTTTGAGGATATGTCACCAGAAGAGATAGAATTAAGAGTTAAGATGTACGATCAAGAGTTGAGGTTGGGTTGAGGAAGCAAGGATTGGATTGTATGAACACTTAATGAGGATGGAAGGGGAGAGCATTTCAAGAAGATTTATGGATGTGTAGTATATAAGGAAGAGACTGCAAGGGAGACCAAGGAAGAGATGGTTGGAGCGGATAGCAAAATGTGAGAGGAAGAAAGTGAAAGATAATGCAGGAAGAAGAATAGTGGAAGAACAGGGGGAAATTGAGGCATTTTACTAAATGGACCCAGGTACAGGTCGAAAACATTTCATTATGATGTTATTGGTTAGAAACATGTTGATAAAGTTCACCTCCATTTTGGCATGTGCTAAATATTAAAATAATGTGACATTTCTTATTTATAAAATGTATAAAACCCCAGTGGCATATAAATATATGAAACCAGTGTGGAAACACTGCACAACTGTGGTTCTCAAACTTTTTTTTAGTTCATACCCCGTGACCATAACTAAAAATTTAATGCACTCCCAAGCCCAAGATTAAAAAAAACACATTCCAAATGACAGGGTTAAAAAAATTATGACCACATGGTTTATTAATAATCTATTTAATCTATTGGGAAAAAATATCTGTATCATCATATTTCAAATGTGACAAAGTTTTTTAGAGAGAATCCTACTAGTATAGCCTTAACATTATCTCATATTGAGATAAAAATAAAATAAATCTAAACACAATATTTTCAAAATCAACATTTTAAATTGTAATTCTGGAGCTGATATATTATGAATCCCAAAGTTTTTTAGTGAGAGGGGTGTGACTGCATGGCTTGACACAACTTTTTGATGTCGGGTTGTCCAGTTGAATTTTTAAACAGAGGTCCGACTCTAAATTTAGCCTATTGTGGTAGTTATTTTTAGGTACACCATAGATGAAAAACCACTCTCACAGAGATATGTTGTTAAGATAGGCATCATAAACTTGATGGCCTGGCCAGCGATATGAGGAAACTCGTTGAGCCTTTGCAACCAAAGCTCTGCTAAATAAGTTTTCTTGAGACTGGAGTCTTCCACTATAGAAAAAGTGTCTCGCATCCAGAACTCGCTCCCTAAATTCTCAGGAAAATATTTGCCAAAGTCTTCGATCAAACCCAGACAATGCTCGCTTATGTCGTTGACAACATAATCATGAATCTCAAGTTCATTTTATTCTACAAAATTTTCTAAAGACAGAAAGAATTACAGTTGTCCCTTCACAACTTCTTTTGTTGCAAATTGAAGTTTCTTTTTAAAGCTTTTATTTTGTCATGAACCATGAAGGGTGTTGTCATTTTGCCAACTTTCCCTTGAGAGCTGCTCACTTACCCCCCTGAGAGGTGCCTGCGTACCCCAGTTTGATAACTGCTGCTCTACAAAATACAATGTAATTTAAGTGTAAGCTAGTAAACAAAAGTAAGTCAGTCTCAAAGAACAGGTTGGATCTTAAATGAAAAAACCAAAACAAAAAACAAACTTTTCCTTAAATAATATGTGCTTTCTGGATGTCTGCATTGTGTTTCAGCTCTCCATTAAGGCCTTCACCCTTCTAATAATGTTTTTTTTCCACCCCTTCCATCAGAATGGTTTCTTTGTTTCCTCCCAATTCAGTATGGTTGGGACCCTTGAATCCTTAGGATCTAGTGGGATATTTGAGAATTAGTTGGGTTTTTTCGGGGGAAATTTGTTTTATAGCTCCAATACTGCTTATTGTTGGTTCAGAACTGATTATAATTAAAGGATAAACTTAACAACCAGGCTCCAGACCAGTAATTTAACACTTAACTGAATGAATGAATGGATTGTATGAAAGAATGTTAATATTTAGTTACTATTTGTATTTTCTATTATTTTACTATATTTATATTTCCTCTTGTATTCATAATTTTCTCTTGTATTCATAATTTTTTCCCAGATTCAGGATGTGAAGGTAAATTTAAGGGTCGGTTTTGTAAAATAGTAGATTTGACCCACCTCTAAATCTATCTGTTTTTATTTCTCTTGCAAATGTTTCCTATTCCTTACTGAGCCAAATTAAATAATTGTTTGCAGGTATTGTATTATACAAGAGCATAATGCTGAGTAACAACGAGCGCACACCCCAAGTGATAAGGAACTCTATGCTGAAACTAGGGTTGGAAGGCAATCCCGAGACATACACGCTGGCACAAGTGCTACCAGACAGAGGTACTAAAAGAGTTTCATTTTTGTTTTATCTTTTTTTTTTGCAGTCTCAAACCATGGAAATAGGGGTTAAAACATTTTATAAGGAGCTGTTTATTATTTTTACCTGGACACACAATCTGAAATTTACCATATTTTTTCTATTATAAGACCTACCTTAATTTTTCACTATCACCAACAGAAAAAAAAAGCTTAATTCTAAGAAAATAAATTAAAATTAAACACTAAAATACCCCATATTTAAGAAATATTTTTATTACAGAATTCACTTTACTAACGACAATAGTAACTTATTTATTACAGGGTATGTTATTCATCACTTCCTTCTGAACTATTGGAAACTGAAAGTAATTGGTAATTAAAAATATAATAACCTAAACAACCCTTGTGTATAGATTCACTAGTTTAAGCCTTTACCTCGATAAATTATGTTATTTGTTGTTTAATGGTTTGTGTAGTACTGGATTTTAAAGATAAGTAAACCACAATATTTTATTTTCAAATATTTTACTTTTATTTACTTTTATTTACTTTTATTTAATTGTATTTATTTGTGTTTGCATTCCTCGCAACAATATTATTATTATTATTATTATTTTTCAGAAATGCTTCTACCACCAAGTGCTAATGTCTATTATGCCGTCAATACTGCATTTAACCTCAACTTTATTCTTCGACCAAAGAAAACTAAAGAAACAGAATCGGTAGCACCCAATCGCGCCAAGCCAACGAAGAAATCTTCAACCGGAACATGAAGATGTTATAGCTATTATTTTTTATCATTTAACGAAAGCCATGTTGATACTTAAAGAATAATCATTATCAAATGGTGTGGATTCCAATTTAAAGACAATCAAGTTGATTGATTTTAGGAATATTTTATGTTTCATTATCATATGTAAATATATAAATGTGGGTGATTGAGGTTTGAGAAACAGAAATTGAGTCATAAGAGAGGAGAGATCCCTTGACACGATTGACCTCTACACAAAATCCAAAACCCTTTATTCTCATTTTTGCCTTGTATTGTTGATACTCATTTTATGTTAATAACACATAACCAATTCTAAAAATTTATTTATTTCTTGAACTTTTGGAGGGGTGAAACTTAGGACCCATAGTTATCCCTTGGCAGAAGAAGAAAGGTTTTATTGACACTTTGACTATTGGTTTTGTATTGTGATGTGTTGTTCTGTAACATATAGCTGTGTCAATTTGTGATTTAAGAATATTTTGTTGCATCGAGTTCCATTACATCAATAGGAGATGTAAAGAGCAAAGAACAAAGCTAATGGATATAACTCATAAATTTATGGTATATTTTGTGTTGTAATTTGTGCAATCTCTATACTTTTATTTACTTACAAGAATCTTTTCTTTTTTCGACATAGGTACCTATAATGATGCATGAATGTTTTTGTTTTAGTTGGTAAGTAAAAATTCTTGGTACTTGAGAGATTTTTATTCAAATAGTGTAAGTGTGTGCGAAGTCCACTTTTTTCAGTTTGAAGCAAAGGCGAATCAAAAAATATTGCCCAAAAGCCGAATTGAAGTTTGAATACCTAAATAAAGTTTAAGATATTTTGATCTAAGCTGATAAATTAAACTATCATCACAACATGATTCTTGTCATGTGAACTTTAATTTGTGATGTACACAACAAGACAAAATGACAAAAAATGAACATAAATGTGTATTTTATCTTTAAATACTTTGATTGTCGAAAGATTGTAGTTGGCCAGATTCGAACCCCGCTGTCCCGGTCATTAACACTAGCTTTTTACAAGAGTTACCCTTAGATCATGGGACCCCCACAGTGGGTATTTTGAGCTATTTATTCATTAGAACATGAGTTATTTGAAATCATGTTTCCACTATGGTGCAGCTTATTTAACCTCTCAAGCGTGACTTTCATCAGCTCTGAAACCCTTCCTGAAAGTGACTTAATTTCCATAGTGCAACAATTCAAGCCTATAAATGCTTTGTAAATTACTGACGACTGATAACGTCTCACACATGCTACAGCGCACTTCATAAATGGATGACTAAATACGTCATACAAGCGAGGCTACTAGGCCCATATCGGAGCCCATCAAGGTAAGACAGTAATCTTTCACCATAGACGGAGCGGACACAATTCATCTAATACTCTCTATTCTTTGGTTGTATTGACTCCTGCAAGTATCAAGAAAGCTTTCCAATAGTTAATATAGAATAATGGTGTTAACATGCTGTTCTCATCTATACACAAGGAAACATGCTAGCTGTAAAATTGTAAAATGGGATTAAAATGAATTGGGACCAGTTTGGTATGTGCACTCTCATAACAAATATTTGTGAACTAGGGAGACAATTAGCTTGTTAACTAACAAATTAATGATATACTCTTTGACAATACACTAAAAGCTACTATAATGTCTCAAATGAAAAATATATTCTCTTAATTACTTTTTTTAATGATATACTAAAGCATTACATCAATTTAGAATGGTGTAGTTGATAATGAATGTATTAGCTGAAGCTCTGAATGGATCAAATATAATAGAATAAATATCAAAATTTGTATTGAACAAGATAATTTTATATTAATATACAAGATTTCGTTTCTAAAAGAATTCCAGCTTAAAATTTAAATTGATTCAAGCATAAATGGAAACATGTATTTGAAGCGGTAAAATTTGATACATATGTTTATTGCAATTAGCAGTTGTTATTTTGTTTTCTAGAACTGATGAGACATAATTTTACAACTTCAATAAAGAAATAATTTCTGATCACATTAAATTGTATAACCCTTATAATTTTATAACCTTTAAAGAGTTTGTCATCAACTGGGAATTTTGTCGAAATTATTTAACAATTGTTGTTAAAAAATGTTGTTATTTAGTGGCATCCACCTCCTGATCACAAAAACCTACCTTATTTGTTATTTAAAAATTATTATTTTAGTTTTAATGAAAACATATTTAAAGTCTTATTAATGTGCAAATGATAAGTATTTTGATCTAAGCTATAG
Organism: Timema shepardi; assembly: GCA_902151425.1. NCBI lineage: Eukaryota > Metazoa > Arthropoda > Insecta > Phasmatodea > Timematidae > Timema > Timema shepardi. The sequence goes on along the minus strand of CABFVX010002337.1, from coordinate 47,778 downwards.
AAATTCCTTAGATCATGCTATTTTTAGGTTTCATTGAAATACAGCAGAAAGTAAGATTGTGTTAATTAGGACAAATGTACCCACAAGGAATTATGTAAACTGCATTAAGGTTTTATTCACGCTATAAAGACTAGGGATGTGCGAGACTCGAAAATTCAAGATCGAGATGAGGGGGAAAAAAAAAATCTCAACCTTGTCTCAAACATATAAAATAGTTCTCAAAAATTCGAGAATAAAAAATAGTATAAATTTGAAAATAACTGTCCTAGTAAATTTCCTAACCAAGCCAACTGAAAACTTCTTATTTTTAACACCATTTGATAATAAATATATAGTTTAATTGGGAGTTAATATATTTTTTCCCATAAAGGAGTTGAAATTGGCAAGTCATAACCTTAGTTTGTTAAAAATGTAAATGTTTTGTTAAGAAAAAATTTGATTTTCAATCATTTAAATAATTAGTATTACAAAAAAAGTGATTCTCGCAAATCCCTAGTTAAAACACTAAATTTAAAAAAACAACTCAAAATGACATAAGCTGTATATATTAGTTGGTAATGGCAATGAAAAGAGGTTGAATATCTGGATTATACTATGTTCATATTGAGAGTATATACCATTCCAAAAACAGAATTATTAAGAGGAAGCTCAGGGTGTAATGTAAAGCCGCCAGATTTTTATGACCAGCAAAATGTAAGAGTTGGGCGTCAATTTGAAAAAAATCCGTCTTAAACTACTTCCAACCATTAGAATTAATACTTTTCAGAATAATTGTTCATCTATATTAATAAAGTGAAGAGTTTATGTGTCTTGTTTGTCATGAGCATTGTGTGACATCTACTGCACTAAGAGGTCTGAAATTTAAAAATTAGAAGCCCCTGTTCACTGCGAAGCTGGAATTTTAAAATTTGGATTTGAGTTTTTTAAAGTAATTAAAAATTGGGTTGAAATAAATAAAATTAAGATAACTTTTTCTGTATTTTGGAAGCAAATAACAGCATTGCCAAGGCTAACACCGGGTATGTCTGCTAGTGTGTAATAATTTTGATAGTTTTTTATTTAAAAAATACAACATTTTTAACAAAATATGTATAAAAGCAAATAAAATTGATAGTTTGCATCGATTGAGTTAAAAATAACCTGAACAATTTAAAGAATAAGAGACAATTTTGTGTGCAAAAATCGAGGGTTCCTACACTTTGATATAAAACTCAAAACAAGTAGAAAAATGTAAATATAAAAATACTATTTTCTTAACCTTTTTATATAAGTAATATTTGTGTGCTTGAATTTAGGAAATTATTGATGAAATCTCATTAGAACTGACAAAAGATATTATAAAATTTTCTTATTTGGTTTGACAAAATCTAATTATACTCATTCGCATTAATGATTCTAGTTATCACCAGCGTTAATCAAGAGCATCCAGAAAAGAGCTTAATAACATAAACTATTCACTTAATCTAAGATAATATTTATTATATAGTCAGTATTATCATTTATAAGAAATTATATTTTTGCTATACTGAAATTGTGCTGTTTAATCTTAGATCATTTTATTTCTCTTTACAGATCTCAAACACTTGAGTTATTTTCTTTAATTAGTTTTTAGATAATGATGAGTGTGATGTAATACTGATTGTTTCAAATGTTTTTTATTTTACTGTATATGTGTGTTTTGTTATTACATTTTAAAGATGTGCTAAGTGTAAGCTTCCAATGAATGTTGTAAACATATTTATTTTTTACATAACTTTCTGTGTAGAATTTGTATAACTTAAATAATGAGAAACATAACTTTATATATTTGTTTATATGACGACCAATAATATTGTAATATTTTAACTGTTAAGTGTTTGTACAATAAACCAAATTATTTTGAATCAGGTTTGTGTGTGTACTATGATAACCTCATATTACTAACATTACTGATGGACATGTGATGTACAGTCATCAAATAATAACAATAGCCACAACTAATCAAAAGTAAATGCAATTCTTGGCTGTTCTTGATAAGTGTCAGCACCATCACACATTTTCTTTCAATTCACGAAGTACGACACTGTGAAACAGAATGAATATTTTTGGATTTATAATAATTCTTCGAGATATTCTTTTGTTTCATGTTTCATATAAAGGTATCAACACCATCATTCAAAGTTTCCACCTCTGTGGGTCGTCTGGCACATCCTCTTCCAGTCCTGTCAATCTTTTAAAAATTTCTCCCTCAGACATGCGTCTCTAGTCCACTTTCTTACCTTCCATGTCCTTCTACATTTGTGGTACTTAATTTGTGATACTGGTTTTAACTTTTTGTATGTTTTAAAACGAGCCTGAAATTGAAAATAGTTAAATTGAATTAAACAATATACCAACTAAACCTCAAAAATACGAAGAATTTGTCAATAGTTTTGCTATATTTTATCAATTGAGATTGAAATTGGTCTATGTGGTGACTCAAACACCACTAAAACAATGTTTTTCAATAAATTTGGGATAGGCCAACATTGACAAAAAACAAATTTTTCCTCAACACAATTCTAATGATATTAATCCAGACTATCCATGCAGTCACACTAATGGGACAGGGAGGAAGAAGGTAAAATTTAGAATAAATGTTCACATTTATGTGTAGGTAGAGGGGGGAACTATTTAGGAAAATCACTCTCAATACACCTGGCCAGGATTCGAAACTTTAGCCCTCTCTTCACAGGTAATTCACTCTTTGACTTCTTAAACTTAGCAATCGTGTCTTTGATGCTTATTTAATGACCACAAACCATAATGGGAAGGACAAACTCTGAACCTGGAAAGCTCGAAAACACATTGTATCCTTAGGATTAATAGAATAATAGGGAACATATTTTCTTTTCTACTAATATTTATTGTTTCCAGCAAGAGACAGTCTTTTAACCGTAAGAGTGTTTTTTTTATCAGACTTAAAGTTTATTTATGAAATGTATCTTGAACATTTAGAAAATACTCATTAAAAAAGTACAAATCAAGTTGTTTTTGTGGCAGTAAAATTATATTTTAAATCTTTTGGTTAGTAGGATTTAGATAGGTGTTAAAATAATACCTAAAATTCCTCTCTGATAAATGTTTTTGTTGCATCACCGGTAAGACGTTCAATTCAAGTGTAAAGAGGGGTGGCCAAGCCTGACATTCTTAGCAAAACAACACAAGCTTACAACATTGCACTAAAGAAAGATATATTACGGAACCATCAGAATTCTTTATTTTAAAAAAAGCCCCCGTGAAATAATTATCAGTTGTTTAGAAAAGAAACTAGAATATAGGAAATAAACCAAAATAGTTTATTTTTCGTGTCATTCTAAATACTAAACTATTATTTACTGTATTTGCAAAGCCACTCCTCACTCGTTATTTATGGCAGTCACTATGTGTTGCTTGTAATCTCTTGAATTCAGCCAGCTAAAAAAAACCTTTCGGACTTAATAAGAAATTACACCTGGCAGGTCAGCCTTAATTGCCTATATTAGCTTAATTATTACATATGTGTTTAACCCGAATGAGTATTAAGACACTGTAACAATCTTTTTTATCAAATCCTGGATATCTTTTTACGGACCTTGTATATCACATTTTTTGTCAAAAATAAGACATTGTTCTCATCTTAGGTTCTTGGGCTCTTATGGCTGAAGTTAAGAATATTTAGTCTTATTTAGATAGGAAGGAATTATTTCTTGCAAGTTATTAAATTATTAAAACAGTTTTTAGTTAATTTATACACAAAGCAATGTGATTTACAAATTTAACTTTTCATATATACTAATGGGAGAGATGAGGGTTTGAGGAGGTGTTAGAGAAGGAAGGATGGGGAGAGAGAAACGAGGAGGAAAGAAGGCTGTTGGTGTTATGTGCAAGAAATAAAATGAAAGTGGCAAACAACTGGTAAGAAGGAAAGAGAAAGTCATAAGATCAGTAGATATAATTGGATGGAAGGCAAAAGTCGGGGATAGACTACTTTATCATGGATGAAGAAATGAAAAGGCAGACTTTTAAGATCCAGGTAATACCAAGTGTGTCTTTAGATAGTGACCACAGGTTGTTGTTGGTGGCAGACATAAATGGACGGAAATAGAGAAGAAAGGTAGTAAGACAAGAAAAAATACCAAAGGTGTGGAGGCTAAAAAAAAATAAAGAAGAAAGAGCGGTACCTAAGAAAGATAAACAGCTCAATACCCAAGGAAGAGATGCAAAGTGTAGAGGTTGAAATGGAATGTTGGGAGTGGCAGAGGAGATATGTGGGAGGACAAGTAATAAGAGGAAGTGGAAGGAGACATCTTGGTAGAGCAACAGGTGAAGGAAGCAGTATAGAAAAAGAATTCAGAAGGATTTTGAAGAATAAGAATGAATAAACAGAGAAATAGTATAGGGAGAAGAAGAAAAGAGCAAGGTGAGCTGTAAGGGAGGCCAGGAAGGATTGGATGCAAAAATTTATGGAAATGCTGAAATAGGACGTGGAAGTAAGTAAGAAGGTGCTATATAGCTAAGTAAGAAACAGAAGGAGAGAGAAAAGACAAGAAGTTAGAATGATAGATGAAGGAAGAACATTGTAGAAAAGAAACTATGAATGAGAGATTTTGAGAAATTTTCAACCTGGAAGAGGAAAGGAATGAGAGTGAAATGGAGGAGCAAGAAGAAATAGAAGACGCATTAAAGAGGATGAAACACGGAAAAGCACTGGGTGTGAACGAACTGACTGTGGGAATGATAAGGGCTGCAGGTGAAGTAGATATACATTGGTTAACCACGATGCTCAGAGTTGTTTGGAAGGAGAAAAAAGGTACCGGAAGACTGGCAAAAGGGACAGAAAGGAGACAGGAAGAGGTGTTTAAATTATAGGGGGACAACACTGATGTGTCTCTGTACAAAAATATATGAGAAAAAAGTGTAAGAAATAAAAAGAAAGGAAGGTGGAAAAAGGAACAGCGCAGATTTAGGGAAAGTTCTACAATAGACTTAATCTTGCCATACGACAGCTGATAGAAAGATGAGCTGAATATGGGAAATACTTGGTAATGGTATTTACGGATGTGGATAAGGCATATAATAGAACTAAAGTTTGTAAAGCAATGGAGGAGGCTGAAGTGGAAAGAGGAGTGGTAATGAGAGTGAAAAGCACGTATGAGGATAACAGGAGTTGTGTTAAGATATAGAGTAGAAGGATGGAATGGTTCCAAATAAAAAAAAATTGAGTGAAGCAAGGGAGTGCCCTTTAACTATTAGTATTATTAATGGTATAGTATAGAGTTGAATGGAGTGGAACTGAGAAAAGTAGAACACGTAAAATGTCTTGGAGGCGTTTTTGTGGAGAAAGGTGGAAATAGAGAAGATTTAATGAGAAGAGAACAGCAATGAGAATTGTCCTATAGGTCCTGCTATGGAGAAGGGAAGTTCCTTTTAATTGTAAGAAAGTGTTGTACTTTGTACCCATTGTCACATACGCAGCAGAAACATGGGCATGAATGTAAGAGAGACTAAGAAAGTGGAGGCCATGAGAATGAAGTTTGTGAAGAGCGTGTTAGCTGTTACGAGGAGAAACATGATTAGAAATGAAGATATCCGAGAAAGAGTAGGGTTACAGGGAGTACATGAGATAGTAGAGGAAGCAACACTGAGATGGTCTGGCCATGTAATGAGGATGTAAAAAAAGAGGACGCTAAAGAAAATATTGGAAATGAAGTATATGGGAAAAAGACCACAGGGAAGGCCAAGAAAGAGATGGGAGGAGCAAATAGCAAAAAGTGTTCAAGTGAGAGGAGAAGAATGAAAGAAATTAAAGGATTGAGAGTGGTGGAAGGATAGAGGAAGATGGAGGCATTTTACTAAAATGAGCAGGTCACAGGTTGGAAACTCATTATTATTATTACTATTATTATTTATAGTATGTCCATACCTATGAAACTATATTTTATACAAGCTATTCCCTGGCAGGAATACTATTTTTGCAATTACAACAAAGAAAAGTTTTTGTTTATTATAGATAAGAAACTTTTACTAAAATATATATTTAATTTAAAATTTCTTAGCACCCCTTTTTTCAGAAGTGGAGAAAAACATTTGTTCAAAAAACCTGTTTGACTGAAAATTCATATTCAAATATGGTTTTTAGTCATTTAGAATGTAAATTAATGAATTTAATAAAGTGATAAGTAGCCTAACCAATCTAAAGAGGGAAACGGTCTTAACCATTAAAAATAGTTAAGTAATATTTTTAATATCTTTAGTCTTTCATCACACTCTTTCTATTAACCCTATTCTACATTAAAGATGGAACTAATCAATTTGAAAATTAAAAAGCATAAAATAAGAAAAATCTATCAATTTGGGGGTCTTCTCTTTATGACCATAGATCAGACATGTTAAACCTATTTGACCATAAGGGCCATCTTGAACATTGAAAATAATGTGGTCACATTTCAGAAACTTCAATATTGTCTTCATCTTAAATGGAAAAATCTTTATTTTTACATTCATTTCTGTTTCCAGCCTGTGGCCTAGGTAAGTTTTTTTTTATTCAAGCCACATATTTTCCATTGCCAGCTTGTTAGGCCTGTCGTAGCTTCATAGGCCTTATAATCTATTCTAAGACTAGGACAGGCCCAACATCCAGTCATAACTGTGAAAAGGAAAAACCACATATCACCAATGATACATTTTTCACACATGCTGGGAATCGAACCCAGGAGCCATAGCTCATTAGACAGGTACGATACCGACAGAGCTAAGGTGTCAGATAACTATAAAAATCTCAATTTTAAAATTCTTATTATAACAAAAATAAAATTAAGATTACCGGCGCATAAAATGTTAAAACTTATCCCTATATTTGTTACCAAAAATTTGAAACTTTATATTTTCATCAAGTGTGTGAACGGCTTTCGACAAATTTTAGCGCGTCTTAATACACATTTGGGATATACGCTTGTGGACTGATTACGCGAATGGTGTTATGGATTAGTAAGATTATATTTATATGAAGTATACCCGCATTTGCGTGGAGGGAGAGTGGGAAACAATTTTGTAGTAACTATCATCTGTACACTCGACCAAGATGAGCAGCGCGTTAGAACCATGTGGCCACCGAAATGGGTTTGATCTTTTGTTGAAGTCTCATCCAAAATAGATTACAAATCCGTATCGGTAAATGTGATCGTTCGGGTGTGTGTTCTTTCTCGTGAGCATAAAAGCACTTTTGTGCTGTTAAATATTGCAGAGATTTTTTGCGCCAATTTAAACAATTTTTGAAAATCTATCTTTGGTGAGTAAGTACTAACATTTGGTACACCGACCTCGTTTGCTAGATTTCACCAAATATTAACCATTTTATAAATGTCTTAATCTCAAATGCTGTATTCATACAACGTTTATAAAAAGACTAATTTGGCCACACTGTATTTTGGTTCATCAAAGAGTCCGTGAGCCACACATAATCATGAATCAGGCTGCAAGTTTGGCATGCCTTCCATAGATTGTTGGAGAAATATTTGGTAGGTATCTTCTAATGCTATGTGTGTCCATTCTCTCTTGAAATACAATATAAATAAGATAGTATTGTGAGTTGATTTGGATGAATAAATTACTAATTGAGCAAAATTAATTAAAAATTAAAAAAAGAACAGCTAGGTCGATAGCACCAATGCAACAGTAATAAAAGGTTCGCTTAGCCGCCAAGAGATGGAGCTAGCATCAAGAAGACAGATAGAATATTAAAAATGAATCTTATCATTCTAAATTATCTTTACAATTCTGGAGAACAGTGGAGCTTGGTCCAAATAACACAACAAAGCGTATTTTTGGATTATTTTTGAACTGACAAATTTCCCAAGTTTTTGTGGTAGTGAGACCTTTCAATAATTTTAAAACAAGAAATAATAAAATATTTATGGAAATAGGGAACTCTAGTTCTTTTATCGTCAATTTGTCTGCACTATGGCACAATTGAATAATCTTTAAAGAATTTTTCACACATAATTTGTTAAGGAATTTAAATTAATCCTTCCATTCCCCTGTTAATAAAAATCCCTAGTTTCTGTGCTAATGAACAAACGCACATCGCATCGCCCTATTGATCGAAAGGGGCGTACAAAACAACCAGCATGACGTCACAGTGGCGACTAGTTGAGCGGTAAACCGGTAGTCAGCACTAGTATCGCAATGGAGTTACCCCCTTCCCCTAATAGTCGTCTGTCGGAGTTTGAATGAAGAACGTTCGATCCCAGAACAGTGCTACTTAGTTCTTCGTGTGCGGTAATCACGGGTGATTGTAATTAATTTACCAGTAGTGTTGCTTAACTCAGTGTTTCCTTTTGTTTCTATTGTTGTCAAACGATGTTAACATTTTTATGATTTGTGTAAGTAATGCTGAAGAGCGACGCGAAGAGACGCAGCAGGTCTTAACATTGTTATACAAAAGGAAGCCCAATGAGTATGTGTTGTCACAGATGAAACGATGTCTCCAAGAAATTTACCGGTAAGCACACTTACAGTGTCCAATGAAGAATAACGTATTTGATATTTCCTTGTTAAAATGGGATGTCGACTTTGATAACTATTTTGAGGCCAAGCAATCTTTTCATGGCCCATAAATGATTCAAATAACCAACCCCAGTAAAATACAAGTGTTATATAACTGATAATAATGAATCAAATAGTTCTCTTCACAAAGCTATGACGCATAAAACGTCACAACATTTATTTTATTAAAATTAGACACATTTTTTTAAACACAATACCTGGATTGATATTTTAGTTTGTATTGCTTTATTTTATAAGATAACTAAAGTAACAATGAAATAAATAAATACCGGGGATCATCAGATTTTCTCATGGTAAAGGGGTGTACTTTATATTAGTTTCATACATTTAATTTATTTAAGCACCTATTCTCGCCGTTTTCTGAACATAATTATAATGCCAGGAAACTACATTGCAAACTTAAAAATTCAATTTGTATATCTTATGCGTTAAAGGCAGAGGTTTAGTTTTTGCAAGATATTTTATGGAACATACCGGATCGTAGAAAATATATCGTCAACTAAATCGAACGCGTAAGACCTTCCACAGATAGACCTGTAAAAATGATTAAAATGTTTGCAGGAGACTCGTTTTTACTCTGCCAAAGAAATCTAATTTGTATGGGGGGTTCATTGTTTTGACAACCAATTCATTTTTTTTAAACAACTAATTTGGAGGAATTACTGTTGCACACTGTTGTATAAGCTTTATTTTATATTAAGATAATTTATAATCATTTCAAATAACAATATTTGAATTCTACTTTATGCATGGAAAGTTTCCAACTGACTTAAAAATTATACGAAATAGTATACACCGTGAAAAATAGCCATATATTTTTTGATACGCAATTATTATTTCTTTAAAGCTCTATTTACATTTAATGAGAGCTTAAAGTTAAATCTTAGTACCACATTTTATTGTACTACTGTAATAATAAATTAACTCACTTAATTTTTTGCCATGGCATGATACATTTTAAACCTAATATAAAATGATATCTTATGCTTAAAATGTTTAGAAATACCTTGAATGAAGATATAAATGGTCAATTATGATCTCTGCAAAAATCATTATATTTAATATACTTTCATCATAATATATTATACATATATAAATAATGAGCTAAACGATGGTCTTCCAAAGAAATTTTCTTAACAACTACGCAATTATTCTTTTCATGCTTCCCTTTAGTGTTAACCATGTCCGGTGTCCCTAAAATTAAAATTGACCTTTTAGACTTATGGCCTAACTTATAAGCTACACCATAGAGGAACCAAATAAGGTAGGCTAAGTTTTTTACCTTCTAAGGTGAAAGGAAGAAATATGGTAAATTTTGTACCTTTTCTTATTTGAAAAATGAATGTAATGGGTCTCAAGTTGTAGCAAATCATTGGAATGAAAACGTTACAATTTTTCTCAGACTTTCAAACGCACTCTACCAGGCGTCTAATTTAAAGGGGTACTAAAAATGTATTATTATTTCTATCAACATGTCTTACTACCCGTTAGGGCTGTACGCACTTACGCTAATGTGTAATGTTAGGCTTATTGTGAGATGAAACGGAGGACCTACAATTTAACGTGGAATCCGAACCACGGTGGAGGTCTTGCATTCCACACATTTACAAGTTGTGATTAATACACGTCTTGTCAGAGGTGAAGGAAGGGTTTGACAATTAGATAAATCTGTGCTTGGGCCGAGGATTGAACCCCGACCCCAAGCACTGAAGTCCGAAACCTTACCCCTAGACCACCAGGTCATCTGACAAATAATATGATAATCGCAAAAATCGAATGTGGATTTATTAAAAATAAGTAAAATAAATGTTGTACAATTTGTTGAGTTTTTGTTTTTTAAATATGTGTCTATTATTTTGTTTATACATCTAATTGAAAATGAATTAGGATAGTTTTCAAGCACAAAGGCCTACAGGTTAATAAATAGCATATTCTATGTAATTATTTATATATAGAAAATGTTCTTCAATGCTGAGGTTTCTTATCAGCTGAACAATACACACCACACACATAAAAAAATCATACAATAGGCCTACACATTTACAATATGGCAACATAGAACATTATCATATAAGAGGGGTACTAGAACATATATAATTTTATTCGTGTATATATATTTACATGTAACTTATGGAATAATAAACAACGTAAACAAGGGTGAGATCATAATTCATTATAACATTTTAGTTGGCATAACTAAACTATAAACTACTATTATTCTGTATTATAAATTAAGTTCCATCTCTTATATAATTTTTTTATAATAATAAGTAATAAGTTTAATTGAAGAGAATGTGAAATATAAAAAAAAAACTCATCCAATATTTCTACTAAAAAATATACTTAAATAGCTGACAAATTACGTGCTAAAGCTAAGTTAAATCCTTTACTCGCGGGAAATATCCGAGTCATAAAATTGCTACTCCTAAAATTTGATGTAACACTACCCAACCATTTTTGGTTAATTTTAGGGTGGTGTTAGCAACTCTTAATCACAGTTTATTGACACCACCCTTAGTATATCCCCACCCCCTCCACCCCTCCTTTATCAGTTTATCGCGTAGCCCTACGTAAGGTTTCATTATTTTGACACGATAGTTTGAAATAAGTCCTAAAGCCGGCTTTAATAATGTCACTTCACGCACGCGAGGAGTTCATTGCGATTTAGCAGCCCCCTTCCCTTTACATATCATTCTTAACGTCTCTCCTGTTCCTAAACAACAAAAAAACAAGAAAAAGGAAATAAAATAAGAACTTATTTCTTTGTTGCCATTTGATGTAGAATGGTAACCTTTCCAACTGTTATCAGAATGACTACAATTTAATCACAGTACTTTCTTTTAAGATTGGAGTGTAGGAAATGCGAGATAAGGCCAGTGTGTTTGCAGTTTTTAAAGAAAAACTTTTTTTTTTTACCAAAATAAACAAAATATTTATCTGTTATAGCTAAGTTGGCAGCGTTTCTGTCTACTGAGCTAAGTGTCCCGGATTATTTATAAATTATAAGCCATATGAAGCCGTGACAGGCCTCGAGAGCCGGTATTGGAAAAATATAACTGGACCCAGACCATAGGCTGGAAACAGCAATGGAAGTAAAAAAAAAAAGATCTGCTATAAACGTTTAATAATATATCATTTTTATAATTTAATATTTTATAATTTTTTTCACACGATGATATAAAAAGGTCTTGAATATTTGTCATGAGCACAGGTGAGAAACTTTTTAAATTAAGAGAAAAAGTTGTAATTAGATTACAGCACACCTTGAAAGATATTCAAGAAATGTTAAGATCACCATGGGAAAATAATTAAACTCTGTGTTTCTATTGAAGCAAAATGTCATTTATTTTGACCTAAAAACTGTCCCACCTTAAGTTAATATTTTATTTAAGGGAGCCTCCTACTTGTCGGTTTAAAATCGTTACAAACGCCCAGAAATTCTGTATTACTTAATGCAGTTTTTTAATGTGTCAAATGCCAAAATCCCCGCAGCATTAAACACCTTAAATGTCATGTTTTATAGCTTTATACACGCCTCGGTGGCGTAGTTAGCTAACACGCTAGTCGTGTTGAGCTATACTGCCGAGGGTGGGGGGATCGAGGTTCGAATCTCGGTCGGGTGAACTAAGGTGGTTTTCCTAAATGGTTTCCACTCTCTATTCACTCAAATGCGGGTTCACTTCCTCTAAATGCAACCTTACCCATTCCTAATCCATTATCGTAAATTGTACTTAATTTTATAACCCGAACAGGTAGTAAGATGCGTGCTAAATAAATATAACTTTAGGTTAAAGTAGCGTTAGCAAATTTTCAACTCGGCTTTACGTAACATTTCGAGATTCTAGAATAGAAATAGAGTTTCCATAAAGAAAATAAAGTCAATTTTTTATCAATACAACAACATTTTGAAAAGAAGTATTGTGTTAGTAGTTTTCAAACTTCAAACTACCAGTACCATAAGAAATACCACATTGATTGGACTTCTTCCTCGAAACAGACGGTATCATCAGTGAGAAAATACCATGTAGTTTCTGATAATATTATTTTTCAAACTAAAATTAACATGACGCAAGCCAGGGATCATGTTTTTCAACCCTATCTTGAGCTAGTTTTATCCAGTCCACCTCATTACACCCTCTTTCTTGAGGTCCATTCTAATATTATCTTCCCATCTGCATCTAGGTCTTCCCACTGGTCTCTTCCCATTGTGTTTGCCATTCAATAATTTGAACACGGTTCTAAATTCTCCCATTCACGTTGCATGCCCTGCACACCGTAATCTACGATACTTTTTTATCCTAAAAATGTCTTGTGAGGAATACAGGGTATGTAACTCATTATGTAGCCTCCTCCAATCCCCAGTAGTTTCATCCCTCTTTGAACCAAATATGTTCCTAAACACCTTGTTTTCGAACACACTAAATTTGTTTTCATTATGTAAGATAAGAGACCACGTTCCACATCCATAGAGAACAACCGGTAAAATTATTGTTTTGTATATTTTGAGTTGAGCTGACAGCAGGCGAGATGTCAGCAACTTACTGACCGACTATATTCTTTTCCTAATTTCCACTCTAATATATATTTTGCTCGCTAACATTTTCCCTAAATATTTAAACTAATTAACCCTGTCAAATGATAATTGTTGTTTGAAGTAATCTCTAAATTATCAACCCCTCTCTGTGTTCAGTCTTTTCAGCGTTCGCTTAAATGATATATTTATTTGTTGGCTCATATTAAGAGAAAGTGTTGTAATCGTGAACATTTTTTGGCCCTGAGATTATGATGAATGTTTACGTTTTATGTGTTTTCGAATCCAAAAAAGTGCATTTTGCAATTTTGTCTAGCCCCATGTATGTCTCTCTGTCCCCGGCCACATATGTGAAATGGTTTAATAGAGTTTATTCAAACATGATATATAGATGCTATATGGCAATACTTCGGGACATAGTTTTCTTTTTGACACTAGCCCTCGAATTAAGGGTAATTTTATAAGTGAGTGATTTTAGAAAATTTGAAATATTTTGAAAATGGCTCTAACGATTTGTTAAAAATGTTTATCTGGGGAGTGTTAGACACGGTAAATAAGAAGGTATTTTTTTTCTGGGGGAGGCAGGGAAACTCGTTTATTTCATATTTGTTTACCGATATATATATATATTTGTATTTGTATTTATATATTTGTACAATTTGAATTTTTTTGAAAAAGTTATAATAATTTTGTTCAAAATTAATATCGGGGGACAATTTTACATGACCAATAATAATGTGTTTACTTTTCTAAAATAAATTATTTTAAGGATAGTTTACTTAAGACAAATTATTTAAAATGTGAAATTGTTCAAAATTTGCCTTGAAGATTGAGTTTAAAATGGGTAAATTATCTGCACTAGTTTTTTTTATGGTAAATAATGATACGTAAGTCTTTATTTTTACAAATTAAAAAATAGTATGCTAGTTTACAAATAACTTACTCTTGTAAATTTGTAATTTGTTAAAAAAATATTTTAGTAGTTGGGTTTAGAATTTGTAGCCTATATAAAGATTGTTTATTGTGTATAACTATATAATGTGTTTTCGTTTTTATGAGGAAAACTTACCTAAGTGCACCATAAACCTATTTATGAAAATGTTCTTTCAAGCCATTATATACAAAATGACGAGTTTGTGCTATTGTGTCGTAACATTTATTATTTGTGGTATCTCTATCTAACGTGCACTTTCCGCAACGACTTATTATATCAGCACACAACTTGTAAAACAACTTAAATACAAAACCAACACAACAACCAGTCCCCAGCTGTTATTTAATCCGGGTAAAATGGGGAAACTCACATTCACTAATGATATTTCTTTCGGCCAAGCCGAGAATCAAACATGGGACCTTTTAACACAGTATGTAGACACGCTACTGACTGAGATAATGTGTCAAACTTATTTATTTACGGTATAGTTTGAATTTATAAGATTTTTATGAGAAAGAAAACGAAACCTAAATTTGAATTCACGGTCATACAACAAAACAACCTAAAATCTATATTTAATTACCAGCATTTATAACGCGTATCACCTTGTTTGTATGTTTGCAGTGTTTTGACCTGAGACCAATATGGCGTGGTCTTTGACCTGTGAACAATATGGCTACTATTCACGGATGAAGTGAATGGCTGTATTGGTTGTTTTTTTTCTGGAGACTTTCCAACTTCCCAGCTTTGTACTACGATATTATATTATGATTTCCATTGATGAGTTTATCCACAACACAAGGCATATGTCCAAAATAGTACGCTAATTTATCATTTAGCATCAAAACTACCCGCTTTGGTGGTCGAATGGTCTAAGGCGTCTCACCCGCATTATACTGGACTGCCGATGACATTGAGGTTGGGGCTCGCATCCCGGTTGAATAGAACTTATTTTTCATAAATGGTTTTCCACTCTCCTTCCACCCAAATGCGTGTATACCTACTAAAATTCACCTTACTTCCCTCTAACCCAAAAGTGAAATAGGACAGAAGAGTACAACCCAAACGGGTAGTTAAACACGATGACAAAGAAAAAATATTCAAAATTAATAACCATCTTCATCATTAGTAAATAGTAGATATAATAGCCAAGTTTTCTACCTTGTACAAATTGGACTGTATTTTCTACCAGCATCGGTGGTCGCATGGTCTAAGGCGTCACTCTTGTAAAAGACTGTACCGTCAGTTTTGAATCCCAGCCGGGTGGTTTTCCTATCTCTTATCGACGCGAGTCACCTTCTCTTTCCCTTCGTCTTGGATTAAGCCATTGATGGGTGTCCCCGCCCGATTCTTACTAGTGTGACGTTCGCACTCTTCAGCCTTAGGATAGGGATTGATGGACAACAAGCTCGTAAAAGATGGTAGAAGGCATCGAGCTCTTTTCTTTGGACTTTTATTATGACATAACTATGAACTATAAAAAAGAATATTTACAAGTTGTACAAGAACTAAGTATAACTAAGTATAATCGTTATAGGCCTACTAGTAAGGCTACTATTGCTAGAATATATTTGAAATAATATTTTATTTTTATATATTTACATGTTTGTACACCTTTGTACCATATTTAGAATATTATCGCTAAATTTTTACTTTCGTTCGACACCTCAAAGAAAAAGTATTGGAATCGTCAAAAAATCGCACTTGAGATTTTTATAAATCTCGAAGTTTTATGAGCCCCTTGAAACAAAAAAAAAACAGTCTTTCTTTACCTCGGGCTAGAGCCGAAACTATTTTACCAAAAGGGCTATAACTTGTTATCTGGAGTTTTCATAACATCCCGTTGAGGTGTTTTTGGAATTAGTTATCTAATCCTAAATTTAAGGAATTTTCTCAAAATTCGTTTGAACGATTTTTATTAAATTTTATATCTAGACACTGTTTATCATTCTTAACAAAATGGCAACTCTAATTTTCTCATGAAAATGACTTTGGGAAATTTTCCAATTTTCATCATTTATCCGCAACCATTTGAGATACGAAATAACTTATTGTAAAGTTATAGTACTATTTAAGATAACATTCTTATATTTGAAATATGTTTTTATAATACCAATAATTTCTAAGCTATAAGAAAAATATATACACTTTTTAATTCAGGTCTTTGAAAATGAATTTGATTCTTACGATCTTTGGTGGACAAAGATGTTTCTCTTTTCTCAATTTCTTTGTAACAGTGTTTCTAAATAATTCATAATGCCAGAGAGTAAGTAACTATATATATTATTTTATTTATGATCTTTGGTCTAGTGTGTCGACAACGATGTATAAACCTACTATTTCGTTTCACAAATCTTACGCGTTCTTAGTACATGCACATTTTAAGATAAAAGCAGAAGAAAGTCTGTGTGCTGCACCGTACCATTTATTTACTATGATTTTAATAAACAAGGTTCCTGTATCGTTTTATTATTATTATTATTTAGTACCGCGTCTCACTACCCGTTTAGGTTATTTGCTATAATTTTATTTAAATTCCCTTGTATTTTTTTTTAAACTGCGAACCCATTGTTAAGATGTTCACAACTCACCATTGCCTATATAACCCATAGTCACATCAGGTCAAGACGAGAGTGCCTGGGTTAGGAGGGCAGCAGCTGGGTTCCCTTCCTTCCCGGCCACGGCTCAGCCCAGTTGCTCGGGTCATATTGAGGTAGGTAAGTTGCTGTGTCACTGGTTACCATGGGAACAGCCTGCATACCCTCCATCCCGCACCAAGATATGTCTTCCGGCCTGGAGATGTGGGCGGAACAAAATCCAGTACAAAGACGCACAAGAACATGTTTTAAATATATAGTTTGTAAGTTCCAGATCTAGGTTCGACACTGATGGCATGATTTTTAATGCCTACGTCTAAATTTAGTCATTCCATTCTAGTTTCTCATCTCACCCACCTCACTTATATGGGTTGTACAGTAGCACCATGGCTTCTTTGGTGCTGACTGACAGATCACAGCTGACAGCTGACAGCTTTGAAAAGTTACCAGACCAAATTATGTATCCCTACGCCTAACCAGATGATCTGCAAAAACATGTGTTTAGCAGCTGTCACTTCTGATGGTCAAAATTTAGGTATATAACTAAATTATGACTGTCATAAGTCAGCTGTGAGCTGTCAGTCAGCACCAAAGAAACCACGGGGCTACTGTATCTTAGTAGATGTTACCATATAGCCTACATCTCTATCGAAGGTCTTTAAGAATTCGTGGACCATTTCATGATACTTATTAATATAGGTTTCATGGGACAACGTTACCAACACTAATAGCTAACTTTTAGATTATGAATACTACGTCATATTATTATAACTAGTAATAGAGGTAGGTTTTAATGTATTAATGAATACTTGACCATAGATATTGTGTGTATAAATGCTTGCCCGAGTATGACAAAAGATATTGGATGTAAGCTTTCTTGCCTGATTCTGACCAGAGGTATTGGGTATAGATTGTAAGGTACTTGCTTGAATATGACCAGAGATATTGGGTATAAATAGTAAGGTTTGTTGCCTGAATCTGACCAGAGATAATGGGTGTAAATTTTAAGGCTACTTGCCTGAATCTGACCAGAGATAATGGGTGTAAATTTTAAGGTTGCTTGCTTGAATCTGACCAGAGATATTGGGTATAGATTGTAAGGTATTTGCCTGAATATGACCAGAAAAATTAGGGTTTATGTAATTGACCGAGCTCACGGGGAGTAAAAGGTGGTTGGGGGGGGCGGAGCGGGGGGGGGGGGGTTGGGGGCACTCATTAAAAAAAAACCCTTTTTACAAATG
>CABFVX010002337.1:0-15935 GCA_902151425.1 Timema shepardi | reverse complement strand
AAACTTGATGCCATGTACTCTTATTCAGAGTTGAAAGCATCCATTCAAAACAAACAAGGCGATATGTGTAAGAAAAGACCAATAATATTTTGTCTCAAGTGCGCCCAGACCTAGATCTATTAGGATGGCCTGAGGGGGGGAGGGAGAAGTTAGAGGGGGGTGTTAATCTGTTTCTACCTGCATCGTGAATAGTAACTGTCAAGGTCAAAGAAAGAGAGCTGGTGACAAAATCTGAGGGGTGAGTTGAAAGGCGTGTATGGTGGGGGTAGGTATTCGATCGTAGAGATCCTAGCAGGACATCGCTGAACTATTTTATACAATTTTCTATCATTAATTACGATAATTCCATAAGATTTATCAATTGGAAAAAAATACGTACCTTTATTTTAGCTTAAGCACTGTGTTTGTATAGGAAGAAATTTGATCCTACTCACAAGGGAAAAAGGGCCAACTTTGAATCAATTTACTAAATTAATTACTAAGATATATTCAAATATCTTCCAATACAAACATAGAACTTTATTTGATTTACAAGATAAAAAATACCCCACACTTCTGCGATGTTTCATAATCCCGGAAACTGTGCCAGAAATAGGCAATATTTTTGCGCTTTATTCAGCCCTTCCATCCCACCTTAAGAGGTGAGGACATATGAGCTCAATAATATTATTACGTCCGCACCTGTGGGCGTGGGTACGGTAACGTCAGACTCACTGGTATAGTTTTCCATTGATGGGTAGATTGGGGGTAGAATCTGGGTTGGGGTTAGGTCTTGGTAGTCGTGTTTCATCCCAAGGGCCAAATATGACTATCTGGTTTACACCGTAGTCCGAAGACATATCTAGTAATTCCATCAACTTAATACAAGCCTACAAACTACACTTAATAAGCAATTATTTTCAATATACTATTGTATTAATGGTTGCTAGATTCTTTAAAACTTTACTACAAAAAAAAAGTTTATTAATTTCCCAAAAATGTATTATGAAATATGCACGCGCACACACACTTTCACAAAACAACTTATTATAAATATATATAGTAACACATATTTATTTTATTAATTAAATAAATACACAACATAATGCAATTTAATGCACAATATAATGCAATTTGATGACTTAAACATAAATAAACATTTATTTCACATTTGCCAGTGAGGGTATTCCTTTAATTTCCTCGAGAATACTGTTAGAGCCACAGTCCGCAGTTTTTGTGAGCGCAGGCCGCCAGTTATTCCACTGCTGTAGGCTATCAAAGGTGTATTTTCCTTACACGCAAATATGGCTCCATTAGTTATAAATTGTTAAATGGAAAAACATTGAAGATTTTTTTTTATTGTTTTGTGCACGGCGTCTTACTACCCGTCCAGGCTACAACATATTTATATTAAGGGAATAGGTAGGTAAAAGAAAGGGGAATTTAAAATAAAATTCTCTCTAATTTGTGTATAGAGTGAGAGAGAGAAAGAGAAAGTGGCGAACCATTCAGGATAAAACCACCCTCATTACACCCGACCAGGATATGAACTCCAACTCTCCGTCGCTGGTAGACCAGACTAGATGTGACTGACGCATTTGTCCGTGTGCTCACTGGTGAGGGTAAGATCTTTATTGATTTATTTACAATATTGGTCTTTTAAATAGTCCTATTTTGAGGTCTACTTTAAATCGATGGAACTGTACGCCAGTGACGGTTCCTGGAGTATTGTATGTCGAAGCGGGATTTGATGAAACTGTATTCGTCAATAATTTCTCTCTCAGTGATACAAAAACAGAGTATCGAGCAAAAAATGACCATGTAGTGGCTTTTTAATTCTCATACCCAAACCAGTGGTGTATTGATGAGGAGGAAAATAGCAGCCTCGTCAATCCGTAACTCCCTTAGCAACATTAAGTATTTCCTAAAGTCTAAATATTTTCACGTTTCAACATGATAACCTTTATTTTTAACACCGCCTCTTACTACCCGTTCGAGTTGTACGCATATATACTTATTAGACCACGCAAAAATGTTAGGGATGAGGAAAGTTGCATATAGAGGAAGTATAGCCACATTTTCGTGCAAGGAAAGTGGAAAGCCATTAAGGATAAACCACCCTTAGAACAACCGACCAGATTTCTAACCCTGATCTCCCCATCATCGGCAGCCTAGTCTACTGCGATAGTGACGTCTTAAATGATGTGGCCATTGAAGCGGGTAACATGATAACTAAAGTCCCTCTAAACAATTATATTATTAAAAGTGGGGCAGTAATTTAAAGCATACATATAAATGTGTACCTTATCGCCTCCTCAACTCTGACCTCTTTATCAGTGGTAGCAAAGTGCAACGCGAGTCTAACGCCTTATATCATCCGGTCACCCGTGCGGATAGATGCCAAATATTCCTTTCCTCTAGTGCGTTGTACCATCCGCCCGGGCTCTACGCATTTTAATTACGCTAATACCCGCTTCGGTGACCGCATGGTCTAAAGCACTACTCTTATGTTAAGACTAGACTATCGAATACGAGGAGGAGATCGAGGTTCGATCCTGGTCGGGTGCACTAACGGTGGGCTTTCCCTAATTGGTTTTCCACTCTTCTTCCATATAAGTACGAGTGCACTTCCTGTAAATTAAGTCTCCCTAATCCCTAACACATTAGTGTAATTAAATTAGTACATATACGTATAAACCGAAAGAGTAGTAAAATATTGTGCTAATAAAACATGCTAATGGGTATAGATGAGGAAGGTGAAAGGAAATGTAGTCTCACTTGCATTGACGGAGAGTGAGAAATCATTTTAAAAAACAACCGACTGGGGCTCAATCCCGACCACCCCTCCAGCCACAAACCAGATCAGACTAGCCTGTCATTTAGTCCAAATGCCCACCTATGCATGTTATAAAGTCTATAGCTAAACCGACGACGAGTCCGGGAATGTGAGTGCATGTGGGACGTTGTTGATAACATTCAGCTGTAGGGACGCGCTTAGTGTTAACCGACGGGGGTATTATGACGAACCAATTAACACAGTCACCCCTCCTCCCCGCTAAAAAAAAAAGCGTGGGCGTGTAAGGCCACTAAGTGACCGAGGGGCATCGCCCCTTTGTTTGTTAGCAATACCTGGAAGAGAGGGGAGAGCTATTTTCCCCTCTCCCGATACTCTTTGCCTTGTTTATTCCGCATCGCGTGCTCGGGAAATGGGTCCCCGACACGCCACCTGCCTGCCAGCCAGCCCTTTCTTTCAGTCAACCTAGCCAAGACGCGGATTAACAAGAGAGGGAACAAGGGTTGGACTATCAGAATGTTCACTGATGATGGGTCTATCACCCTCTCTCCAGGCACATTTATTATTAGTAGCACCGCGTCTTACTACACGTTCGGGTTATACGCACTCACGCTAATGTGTAATGATAGGGTGATTGTGAAATTAAATGGAGGACCTACAGTTTAACGTGGAATCCGAACCACGGTGGAGGCCTGGCATTCCTCACATTCGCAAGTTGTGATTAATACACGTCTTGTCATAGGTGAAGGAAGGGTTTGGTAATCAGATAAATCTGTGCCGGGATTGAGGATTGAACCCCAGACACCAGCACAGAAGTCCGGCACCTTACCCCTAGACCAGCAGGTTACCAGGCACATTAACACAAAGTACCTCTCTTGGATCTTCCCTCTACTCTGACTATATTTAAGAAGTTATTGAGATCCTCATGAGATGCGCAGCTGTAACTGTGTGATGACGTATTTAACTGTGCGTTGGAAAGTCTTAGTTCGAACCTCTACTGGCGTGGTTTTCATTAGTTTTGTACTTGTATGTTTTCACGTTATAGTTTTGATATATTATCTAACCGATTTAAACCTAAATTTATGGGCTATATTAGGAAGCCCAAATTAAATAACTTAATAAATATTTCATTTTCCATGAACATGATTTTCATAGGTTTTAAGAAAATTGAGTGAGTTTAATAATGTTTGAAGCTCGAAAACTATCATAAAAAGATTAGTTAAAAATAAAACTGGGCTTAATCATTTTGAGAATGTAACACATTTGAAGTCAAAGTCATAGAAAATTTAAGATTAATACACAATTTCAGCCGATTTAAATGAATCTTAGTTCATTTATAATCAGACCCGCCTCGGTGGCGTAGTTGGCTAACGCGCTTGTCATGTTGAAGCTCGACTGCTGAGGACGGGGAGATCGAGGTTCGAATCTCGGTCGGGTGAACTGGGGGTAGTTTTTCCTAAATGGTTTTCCCCTCTCCCTCCACGCAAATGCGGGTTCATTTCCTCTAATTCAACCTTCCCAAGTCCTAATCCATTAGAGTAATTAGTACTTAAAGCGTATAACCCAAACGGGTAGTAATACGTGGTGCTAAATATTATTATTTATAATCATCCTCTAAGTAAATAGAACATCAACGTTGAATTAGTTATTCCCCACCTCTGACAAGATATCTTGTGAATGTGAGGAATGCCAGGCCTCCACCGTGGTTCGGATTCCACGTTAAACTGTAGGTCCTCCATT
Source organism: Timema shepardi (assembly GCA_902151425.1). Classification (NCBI taxonomy): domain Eukaryota; kingdom Metazoa; phylum Arthropoda; class Insecta; order Phasmatodea; family Timematidae; genus Timema; species Timema shepardi. The sequence goes on along the minus strand of CABFVX010002337.1, from coordinate 11,422 downwards.
CTACCATTACACATTAGCGTAAGTGCGTATAACCCGAACGGGTAGTAAGACGTGGTGCTAATAATAATAATAATAATAATAGTTATTCCCCTTCCTCAAGCAATATTTATTATTTCAGCTATAAACGCGTAAAAATTAAAAATATTAATAGTTTTCGAACTTGTCGCCTAAAAAAAAACATAAATAATTATATAACACTAATAAAAAATGCGACATTTCTGAAGGAAAGTCTCTCAAATACAGTGGGAATTTAAGTGAAATAAAACCCAGGTTTATTAATTATCTTTGGTTCACAGTAACTTACTTTTCCTAGTGTTGAAAAGTTTTGTGGTTCATCAAGTCTCCCTACTATTTTGTAATATACGCACACATATTAATCAAGCTATGTTAGGGAGAAGGGAGGTAGAATTTAGAAAAAGTTCATAAACATTTGCGTGGAAGGCGAGAGATAAGCTATTGAATAAAAAACACCCTCATTAGCCTAATCACGTCAGTGATCCATTCCAGTGGTGGCATGGTCTAAGGCGTCATTAACTCAATAAACTAAAATACCGACAGCCAGGATTTGGATCATGGTCTGGTGTAATGAGTTTTTCTAAATGGTTTCTCACTCTCCATACAAATGTGGATACATTTACTATACATTTTACCTCCCTCATCTCTAGCCCACGAGTGTAAACATGCAGATAGCCCAAATGGGTAGTAATATTCGGTGCGATAAAAAGTATAAACTAATACACGTAAAGATGACCGATTGGAAGGCATTATACTTACATTGCATCTGGTCACCGTAGACGAGGTCAAGGATCAAATCCCATTTGGGTGGTTTTTCATAAGTGATCCCATCAATATAGATACAATTCCTTTAAATTATCATCCTCATCCTAAAATTAATTCGTTGAAAACTTAACATTCGTGCACACGTTTGTTGGACAAATGGACTAGACGTTAGTCTCGTCTAGTCTGGTTTGCCTGTGACATGTAGGTTGGGGTTCAATTCCAGGCCGGGTATACCAAGGGTGTGGCATTTCCTAAATGGTTTCCCCATTATCTCGACACGCAAATGAGGACATATTTCCTCTAAATTTTACTTTACTCATCCTCACTCCATTAGTGTAGTTTAATGAGGATATATCTAATGAGTAATGGGATGTAACGCGAAAAAAATCGCTTTATTATAAACATTCAAATATATATAAAACATTCTTAAAGAGAGAGTGTGTGTGTGACTTTTCACACCCTCCAGAAGCCCCTAGATGACCTAGAAAGCATGCTTATGGTATAGACCTCGGGACAGAGCCTTATGGAGCAGGATTTTTTATTTAATAAAAGTATAATTAGTTTTTGTTCACTTTCACTTTATACTCTATTACATGATAATTGACAGAACCATAATTTTTCACTTACAAACAAAGTCCAACCATTCACGAGCTTTTCAATGAAGAGTAGGTGTTGTTAGACTAGTTAGTATTACAATCAACCTGTCATAGACATGCCTAAAAACTAGATAAACATATACCTACAATTTAATTTAAAACAGATGATTTTTTTAAAAAATGAGGATGTCAAGTAATTTTTTGAAAATCAAAGTAGTTAATCTCTTTTTATTCCTTTGTCCGTGCTCCCGCTCGATATCACTATAGGATACCGCTAGCTCGTTAATAATTAATGAAGGCATGCTCTGGAAGTCTGCCTGCCGTAGCTGTGTCTGGGTGTGAATAGTGCGTTGGTTGAACCCATCTAACAACTAACTGACGAGCTTCTCTTGCTTGGAGCCAAGTTGCTGAAGGCAAGTTTAGAGGGGTACCGAACGTCTTGAGGGAATCTCTAATGAGGGGGTTGCTCCCCTGGCGTTAGTTATCTCCAGGGTAGTTGCATAAGCATGTTAATAAATAATAGCTGTAGTAGGATAACTGTATTAAGAACCTTTTAGAGCATACTACACAAATGTTGCTAAACATATCTTACAGATTGAAAAATATTGACACCGTCGTGAGTAGAGCCCGACGTCTTAGAAGGAAAGGTTGAGGAAAAGAGGAGCTTAGGAATAAGGAGGATTTAAATATTGGAGGGAATGAAAGAAAGAAGAAAATTCTGAGAGATGAGTGAGGGGGCAGAAGACAGGGACCTAACAGATAATAATAATAATAATAAGACTACAAAATATGTACATAAGTGTATATCAAAATAAGTTAAAATATGTAGCAAACTATGTAATAATGTGAAAATATGTAACATTGATTAAACCTTCTTTCACCACGTTAGTAACACATACATAATGTAAATTATTGAGACAAAATTTAGTTTTTTGGATGAAAATTTCTGAAGGAAGTGATATAAAAACAGTTTTATAAATATACACACGTAGAAGTTCTTTTTATCGAGTTGTATTGCATTGTTAGCTTGTTACACTTACACTTCATACATGGCTGGACTTGTTTGCTTTTCTAAATAACAGTCTACGAGCCGTGACATTGTGACAGACTTCAAATTAGATTTCCTTAATTTATTTTGAATTCAGTTTTCGTAATTTTTTTCTTTGCCTTACCATTTTATATCGGTTTATTCTCCCGACCAAAGAACAGGAACATGAGGTAATCAGATCCAAGAATTATTGTTTTTATGACTTGTGTTTACAAACTGACACGCCGTACGAGAGACGTGTTGCTGAGGACACTAACAATCAACACCACATTCTCTCTCCTTCACAGAACGAGAAACGTCAGACACAAAGTTACGTTACGGCAACTGTAATCCTCTCTGACACTCCAACATACCTGACTTGGACTTTGCTCACTGCAATCCCTTCACTGGATACATTCTTTTATGAAAGCACAGGTTGTCTTGAAATAAGTGAAACCTCATTTAAAAGTATTGTCCCAGAAATAAAATATACAAATAATACCACGATAAAAAAAACCATGCAAAATATCTAATTTTATGTAATATCTTTGGAAATATGTAGAATTAAATCAAATTTGTAAATTTAAAACTGAAAATACAGCCCCAAGTGCCGACATTTCACTTTTCACATTTCTAACTGAAATTATAAAAATATGAATTACATACAAATCTCGGCTCTATTCATAAGTAACCGTTTTTAAATAATAATAATATTTAGCACCACGTCTTACTACCCGTTCAGGTTATACGCTTTAAATACTAATTACTCTAATGGATTAGGACTTGGGAAGGTTGAATTAGAGGAAGTTAACCCGCATTTGCGTGGAGGGAGAGTGGAAAACCATTTAGGAAAAACCACCCCCAGTTCACCCGACCGAGATTCGAACCTCGATCTCCCCGTCCTCAGCAGTCGAGCTTCAACACGACAATCGCGTTAGCCAACTACGCCACCGAGGCGGGTACCGTTTTTAAAGATCACATGATTTGACGGTTAGGTTTTAAAAGCTACCAAAACTATTTTAACATATAGATGCGTTAAGTCATGTGATTTTAAACTGTTAATGTTTAATATATATTATCAATACCTACGGGATAGTACTAATAATAAAGTAAAATGTTATCAATGTTTACTGCAATATATATATATATATATATATATATATATATTATAAAAGTTCCTTCCTGCCAAAATCCTGCTATAAAATATGTTTTAAAATAAAGTTGAGATTAAAGTGAAAATTTCTATTACTAAATATGAATCCACACAAAGATCTGTCTAAGTAGGACCTTAGCCACATGGGTGGTCACATGGTCGAGGGTGCCATGCTCACAATAAACTGGATCGGCTGCTAATGATTCTATAAGATGTAAGTCTGACACCTTAGCTCAGTCGGTAACGTGTTTTTTTTTTTTTGCTGGGCTAAGAGTCCCGGGCCCAATTCATTGCTGAAAAATGTATCAATGTTGAAATGTGGGTTTCCCACCTTTCACATTGATAAATTAATGGCTAGTTGCTGGTTGTTGTGTCTGCTCTAGATTTAAGTTAGTTTATAAGTCGTGTGCTGATATATTCAGTCGGTTCAGAAAGTGCACGTTAAATACCTCAAATAAATTAAGATTAATAAGCGGTAGGAATTAATTGGTTATCTTCAACCGTATCATCGATGATAGGGGATGGAAAACTCAGAGTGGAAATGAGACTGGGAGAAAACTGCCTCTTAGTACACCCACCCAAGAGTTGAACCCTCGACGGTGGCCAAGTTAAATGTGAATCTAACGTAACGCTTCATGGGGGCCGCGTACCGGAGTGCTGGGACGCATTGCGGTCGTTCAGAAATCCTACATTATTCGATAAGTGGTTTGTTATTATGAAAAGTGTTTCGCATTGAAATTAAAGGGAAAGTATCATATCTATATAATTAAAAACCTTACATTTAACAATCAAATAGCCGGAACTATTATTTATGCTTTTTAGTGAGGAATTCCCCATCTAGATATCATATTCTAATAAAATCACACATTTGTAGCCGACGATTTCCGCACGTCCATTATAGACTCTGCCTTAAAATATGATTGAAGAATTACCCTGGGCACGAGACGATACCTAGATAGCTCAGTGGTCAGAGCAGTTGACGTACTAAGCAAAAGGTCCCGGGTTAGATTCCCGTGTCCAGGTGTCATTTTTCAATTTTCAGCTTACATTTAAAGTTTTATTATTTAAAAAAAAAGTGTATGAAAAGGGAAAAAATATCTCATTTCCAAGTACGATTCAAGTGACATCTTGTAGTTCTAAGATTAGGGCAGAGGATGACTTAAGGGCTTAATAAGGTTTTTTCCATAGGATTTTTTAGGTTAGAATTAATTATATAACCCTAAAATTAAGGATAATTTACTTAAGGACCGTGAAAATATAAAAAATAAAATTTCTCCAAACTAACGCTAGTTATTTTTATTTAAACTCATTTTTAGGCATTGTTTAACAATAAAAACAAAATTACGCACATCATTTTCTCGGGAAAATTATTTAAGGTGTACTTTCCACAAACGGATATCTTAAATTATGATCATATATCCGTAATACTTTAAGATATACCTTTATTTTTAAATGAAGGTATTTTAAAAGTGGAATGGATTGTTATGCTCTTTGGTTGATAGAGATGTTAATCTTTTATTATTGTTACTAGTTTTAAGCAACTGTCTCAATTTTTGGGGGAAAGTAGTGAAAAAGACAGTGTGGTGTACTGCACTATTTATTTTAACATAATTTATAGAAAGGTCACAACAATGTTATGATAATTGAATATTATTTTATTTGTTTTGAAGATTTGGTACAGCCATTTTAATTAGAAATACATCAATATAAATTTACTATCCTTCAAGTCGTCAAGCCTTAATAACGTTTGGTCACCACTGCAGGTATATCATCAAGATAGTCATTCCAATGAAATGACCACATGACCGAAAAATAATATGTAAATTGAGGAAACGGACGCTTACCATTTCGCAGTTATGAATTTGCATCCGTAGGATTGGGTGTAGTGTATTTTATATAATTGAGTTAGTTTATAAACCGTGTAGATATACAATATACAATCTTAGGTTTATAAAGGTCTACGTTAAAAACCCGAAGTAGAATAAATTAATAAACTTTGTTTCCAAACGGCGCCTTAAAGTTAAGATGGTAGGCTAAAGATTACGCTTTTGTGTTTGGCGTGTGGGCTACGCTTTCAGGAGGTATCTTCAAATCAAATTAATAGTAGTCTGAATCATATAGGAATAAACTTTTTGACAGTTATAAAAGTTGCTTATACCATATTTATGTATTCATACGTCAAATAATTTGATCTGAAATTGTCAATGTTGATGGATAATGTCAACACTTAAGAGCTAATGCTAAAAATTTAGTAGAATGTGGTCAAAGCTGACAGCAAAAAATAAAAGTTATATTTTAAAAATGTTTCTTCCGCCAGAATACTACTAAAACCATTATATTGTATAATATATAGTTTTTTAAGGGATAGTGTTAATTATATAATTAATAATTTATAGATTTATCTTATTGTGCTTTTATTATTCATCCATTTGCCCATCAGTGCGAGTCGCTTTTTAATTAACACATACAGTCAAATTTCCATATAAAGAACCTTATTTGACAGCTATAAAAGCTACCGGATCTACCTTCACTCATTAACACGTTAGGTCATATGATTTGAAGCTGTTTATTTTGATGGATATGATCAATATTAATAAAATATTAAAATGTTTTCACTGTTGAGCAGAAAAACATTTATATATATATATTGTGGAAAATTGAACTGAATATGCTAAAATATTTTGTTTGGTACTTAGGGTATACATTTTAGTTCGTGTATTTAAGGAGTAATAGCTTAAATCACATAGTTACTACAACGGTATTTTCAGGCCTCGTTTATTAACAAGGACTTGCGTGACCCTGCGCAATTCTCATTGCTACGACAGCAGGAAAGGCCGCAATTATGTGCAAGGTGGAAATGAATCACTGAGGTTTAATTAATGTGCTCAAGTGCAAACCTCATCTTAACAATGTCAGTTTTTGATTGCGGCAAGTTGTCCTATTCGATGAAATCATTATGGGCTCGTAATTAAAACGAACCAAGTAGAACACTTATACCTATAACAAGCGATGTTAAACGTTAGTAATGGGTGGTACGAGAGTATTATTTATAAATTCACAGTTCTAAAGGGGAAATTTCTATTTTTAAACTAGGATTCAGTTTGAGGGTTGGATCGCATTTTTTTTATATGAGGATATTTATTTCTACATTTATCTTATTTTTCTGACGTTCCACACAAATGTGCTTTAATGCAAGCATAAATAAGGTTTTAGTACATGTATTTGCTACAAAAATGTGAGTAGAAACTTTTTAACACATAAAACACATTTTAATAGAATCTCTTACTAAATTTATTTTTCATTTAAATTTACAATATAAAAAAAATTTCTATCCTGGTCTTAGGATTAATGTACGGTTCCAGAAATAGATGAAAATTTCCACCGTAAGTGCGGAAAAAGTTAACCCCAAGTGTTTTTATGATGCGATGTTAGTGCTTTTAAAAATAATTGTAAAGTCACGTAGTAAAAATTAACTGTATTAAACTGTAACATGTGTTTGGGGCTGACAGGGTGGTTCACATATATTGTACAGCGTAATCTGACGTTGAGGGCCTGAGTTTGATAACCAAACAAGTAAACCATATTTTCTTAAAATTCACCAATTACATCTTATTATTATTTAACTAAAGTAGGATCCTGCTATGGAAAAATATGACAGTTACGGAATCTCTTAAAACTCTTTAGTATATTCATACGTAAATTAATGTGATCATAAGCTATTCCTTTTTTTTATGGTAGATAGTACCAATTAAACAACACTAACAACAATATAGCCTGTATTTTCTGAATATTTCTTCCTACTAAGATTCTTATTTTAACTGATGTTTAATTCTGTCACTAGAGATCTACTTTATAAAAACATTAAGTATGAATTATGTAAAAAAAAAAACTAAAGGAAAAACAATATTGCATGTTTTTTTTAGATAGCCCATTATTTATTTTTACTCATTTAGGTTCATGTTATATTTTTTATGGTTTGGAAGGTGCTACCCTAGCTCATTTTATAGCTTCCCCGACTGCCTTTCTTTCCAAGGGCCATAAAGCTGGTTTTATAACTTGTTTGGTTTCCCAGCAGGAATTTCGGCCTTGCATGCAAGATATATCCGCACTCTATACTACTCTAGACAGATATATTTATCTACGTATGTTACTACGCTACACTTAACAACCCTCATTGGATGAAGGGGTTGGAAAATACTACCTCCCAAGATTTACATTCAATATCTTCACAGTGATGGCAGTTACATTTCATCCGAGTATTCTGCCCTCCATTTTACAGTTTGTGTCCGCCGCCCGAGTTCAAAGTTTTATTGTTTCACTACTCGACAGAGAGCCAAGTTGTCTTCACTTCTAATAGCACGTTATCAGTAGTTATATTATATTCCTTGGTCACGAAAAACAGGTAGAGAGGATCTTCAGGTAATCTTTTCCGGTGCTTACAATTATTTATTTTCTGCATTTAAGTACGGCTCAGCCTATCAGTAAGATAATACCTAATCCTTTGTAAAATTACTGGAAAAACGAGAGGTATTTATTATTTATCTATAATATCGTCCTATCACCAATATGGGTCTATTTATTATTTGTCTATAAGATCGTTTTATCACCAAGATAATACATAGACAAATGTAACATTCTTGGAATATTTGTCTATAAGATTGCCCTATCAGCAAGATAATACGTAGTGTAACATAATATTTTATGTTAACTTTATCAGTATCTATGAATTTTAGTGGAGGGCGTACTGAAGCGTCTCTTGGTCCTATTTCTTAAAATAAGGGTACAATACATATAGTTTTTTTTTGTATTTACGATCCTTAAAAACTAACACTAAAAAAAAGTAAAAATTATATAAAATATATTCACAAGCTAAATGGCATTTTTGGTAGCTGACAGTGAAGCGACCTCGGCCTATTTATTTCTAAGAAGGGAAATTGTCCAAATAGGCAAGGGGACGTGGTGAGTGAGGGTCGCGAGAATCCCTCTCGGCAGTTATTTTAAAACTACTCCCGATAACGTTATTATTATTATTATTATTATTATTATTAGTACCGCGTCTTACTACCCGTTCGGGTTATACGCACTTACGCTAATGTGTAATGGTAGGGTGATTGTGAGATGAAATGAAGGACCTACAGTTTAACGTGGAATCCGAACCACGGTGGAGACCTGGCATTCCTCACATTCACAAGATGTCTTGTCAGAGGTTAAGATCACGTTATAAAAGATTGGACGTGTCTTACGCACTCGCACAGTCTCCCCCAACTCAACTTGCATTATTAATAATCGTTATTTTATATCCAGAAAATAAATTAATCCTAAATAATTTGTGATCTTTAATTTATGTAATCTTTCATTTGACTCAAACCAGGTCTAATCGTTGGTATAGAACGTGAAACTACCTGGCGCCTAAACACAATATATTTAAATATATAGATATAGCGCTGGGATATAAACTGACGCACGTGAATCCAGGGAAATCAGGTCGTATACTAACCTGGTCAGGATCCGAACTAAGGACGTCAGGATGAATACGAACACACGCTATTAGACCTTTTATTGATTATTGGCAAAGTTGAAAATTTAGATATAAGAAAAACATAATAATTAAATATTGTTTTCAGAGATATTTTTTGCATAATTTATTATTTGTTTATTATTGAATATTTACTGCCTGTAGTATCAAAATCCTGTAGCGTTAGGGGAGCACTATAAAGTGTTAAACTCGCACTACGCGGAAGTGAATTTGACAGGGAGGTTTCGGTTTGAACTCCAACCACATGAGGGTGGCTTTTCAGATATTTTAAATATTGTTTTCCCATTATCTTTTTACAATAATGATTCTATAGTCCATCTGTTATACATTTTACTTATTGAAAGCAAAATGATTCTGTGTATTTGTGTGAAAGAAATAGAGTGGATTTGGATTGTAGATAGTTGCGTCCACCTAATTAGCAGTGTGCTTTATTTCATGCTGTCTCAAATGTAAGATAGAAACTATTATCGTCTCATGTCGACACCCCTCGTAAAATCCAAACTTCCTCAGCTCTGGTCGTTCAGTGGCTTTGGCAAGAATTTGAAGGTTTGTTAGGTTAGGCTATGTTAGGTTAGGTCAACACCCCGGTACACAATTCGTACGTGGTTTTAAAAATGAGGGGCCGCAATTCAAATGTATCTTTAGAGGTAAACAACTCACGCGGCCCCAACTCACCTGCAGCCCCCTAATGTTACACGATTATAGTTTGCCGGTGAAGGGGAGGTTGGGTGTATTGAGGGTGATTCTCCTATATAGTTTACCACTTCCGCCATGCAATATGGGTACATTTTCTCTAAATGCCTTCTTGCTAATTTCTACCCCATTAGTGTAATGACTCAGATGAGGCGTGGAAAAAACTATAATATATCAAATAAGGCAAGACCATTTTCTTTTAAATTTTCTTATTGGGATAGAAAGGGGTAGTATTACAAATCTCCTAAATAATCTCTATGTGATTTTTATGAACTTTACTGGTAATGATTATTTTTTTATGTTTAGGTAAAAGTGGATAAATGAGAGAGTGGGGGGACGGGGGGGACTTGGAATGTAAAATTTGTCAACGTGCTCGGTTGTAAACACGTCTGTGTAAAATAAAAGGTAATGAATTCCTGGAGTGTTCTCTGCCTGCGAGGTCGAACTGAAGGGAAGAAGGAAGGGGAAGCTGAGTGGGCGTCGCCCGCTGGTAATTGGACCAGAAGAGCATCCCGGCATATCGCCCCTTCCCCGTTGCCTTGTGTCGGGGATAGCAGTGGAGGTGGTATTTGAATGAATGTGTGCGCAGGAAATCGTTGTATTATCCGCCAACGGAACAATGAGGAACTTTTTGTTAGTCTATGTTGCTATTTGTGTCAGAATTTAGCAGCCGATGTCGACAAGCATTTTGTCTCCACTGGAGCGACTCAACTTGAGGAACATTACGGGTTTGTTTCTGGTTGTTTATGTCTCGCATTGTTTATGAAACAAACCGTCTTTACTGAATCCACTCATTCAGTCAAGATGTGGCCCAATGGTGATAAAGATCACCTTGTTGCACTAGAAGCAGAATCTTATATTATCTATTTTAAGATCGGAATCAACTTACATGTATTTCACTAAGTCTCTTTTCAGTTCAGTGACAAGATTTGTTTTTGTCCGCAAAAAATATCAAGTATTTATTCATTGGCGATTCATTTTCGAGTGAATGCAACCCCAGCTCCAGATTATTTTTAGTAAGTTATATATTTGGCGTTCTCTGTAAAACTGCGCAATCATGTTCTTCATTTTTTTGTTTTACTTCTGTCACATATATACCAGTAGGCTAACCTCACATAATTTATCCTAAACATAATTTTTTTCCGTTTCAATATTTTTATATTTGATGTAAGTAGGATTATATAAGTAATCAAAACTTTGATACATTTCCATTAATTGTACGAATGTGTAATTACTACATTTAAACTACGTCTGCTCCAAGGAAACACAAACACTAATCCTCAACCAGTGAATCACTGTCACCGTCACGGCAACAAGAAGTTACAAGAGTTGTCCACGCACACACAATGTTCCAGTTGATTCTTAAAAATATGACCTATATATTTATAGTGCTAAGTTATTTTGTGAAATTATGTGCGCGTGAATATTTCATAACACAAGTTTGGAAGATTAATACATTTTTTTAAAGTAAAATTTGAAAAATTCTACCAACAAAAAATAAAAATTATAAGTATTGAAAACAACTGTTTATTAAGTGTTGTTTATTGGACTGTACTAATTTTATGGGATTACTAGGTAGGCCTATATCTTTGGCCCGCGCGCGGTGCAAAGTGATGGTCATATTTGGTCCTTGAGAT